>WEKY01060559.1:128270-156539 GCA_013390045.1 Picathartes gymnocephalus | reverse complement strand
CGGCGCGCGGGGTCACGTGCCCACAACACCTTCACGTGCCGCCGCCGCCGGCCGCGCGCAGGCGCTGTGGGGCGCGGGGAGGAGGCGGGCGGTGTTGGTTGTCGGGCCCGTCCGCGCCGGTGTTCCGGATGAGCGCCGCGGGCGGGCGGGTTCGCTGCGGACCAGCTCCCGCTGGAACCTCGCCGCTCGAGGGGCCGTGCCCGGCGGCTGCCGGGGGACCATAGAGGCGGGGTGGACGGAGCTTCCTCTGGCAGAAAAGCAGCGCGAGCTGCGGGTGGATTTTGGGGCTGGGGGCTTCCGGCGAGGAGCCGCGACTCCCGAGGTGAATCCAGAGCCGGCGTTTCCTTTCCCGCAGCCGCCCTCCGGCCCCGCCGGGAGCAGGGCACTCCCCCGGGCGTGCGGGATGCCGGGTGAGGGCGAGCGCGGCTGGCTCGGCTCGGTGCTGTTGGCTGGAGCGTGATCCCGGTGCGCTCCTCCCGCTGCCCTGGCAGTCGGTGACTTCCCAGGAGTTTGCGCTGCCGCTGTGGCGCGGGGCTCCTCTGAACGAGGCTTGGGTGGTAAATGCACCGTTCGGGTAAAATAATTCGTAACTCGGGTGTTTAATTCATCAAATGCACAGGTGTTTCTGTAGATTGCTGTATTTTTGAATTTGCCATCTTTGAAACCAAGCAAAATCAGTAGGAGCAAATGCTCAAAGTGGTTTTTTAAGCAAGGAAAATAACATTCCAGATACTTTGACCAAATAAAAATCATGTACTTCATTTTATCGCCAGCCCTGTATTAAACCTGTGCGAGTCTCAGGCATAGAAACTGCTGCGTTGACATTGGTCTTGTCTGTCTCCTCCCTGGTTTCTGCTGCCAAACCCTCAGCCCTTCATTATGTTTCTGCCAAATGCAGAACTAGTGCTTTTTGCTCGGTTTGCTCACGTTAGTAATCCTTACCTCCTGGGAGTTCACTTGCAGCAATTTTGTGCAAGTGGGGCTTTGCAGAGCTTGGATCAATTGTTCCAGTCCAGCTGTGCATTCCCGCTCATTGTCCCTTTCAGTGTGGGAGGGAGAACAGCCAATCTGAACATACATTTAGAGGTGACGTAACTGCATCAAATATAAATAGAAGAACAAATGCCTGGGGCTAGTGAAAATAGGTGTTTGTTTTAAAAACAAGTATGGAGAAATTCTATGCCTCAATAGAATTTTGTTAAAATCTTCCAAAAAAGAATGGGACAGTAGGACATTCTCATTGCATCTACAGGGATGCCAGATGCCTCTGAAATTTGGAGCCCACTTTAGTTTTTTTCTTTTAGTGGATTGAATAAATTATTCTCATGTCGCCCATCTCATTTATTCTCTTAAATGGAAAAACCTTAGGCGGGTGTGGGTCATGACAGAGGATTAAAAGTAAGCAACGTCTCTGTTCATCTTTGTTGTGTCACCAGTAGCTGTGGAATCCTGGGCAGATCATTTCATCCCTGCTAGCTCAGCTCCTTTGTCCATACAGAGGAAACTGCAAAGTGTTACAGCCACCTGAATTTTTGGGGAGCTGCAGCAGGAAGATGCTGCATATTCAACACAGGTTTACTTGGTCTTGGTGGAGGGAATGCCTGGGATTCCTGTGCTTCAATTCAACAAGGCTTTTATTAAGATGGTGCTGGACTCTGAGGGTTTCTCCCCCTGTATCTTTATGCTTTCAAAACAAGTGATTTGGGTTGTGTCACTTCAGCATCCAAATCCTCTATGATTTTCACAGCCCTTTGGCCTTATGGACAGGAATGACCTTAGAGCTCCCTACACAATCAGCTCTTTACCCACTTACCAACATCTGTTTGAGAATCGGACTTATCAACCATGAGGTGGAAATGCTCCAAGTACCGTGACTGACTGGCTCATGGGATCCCTGCTGGGGTCAGTCGTGGCAGCTGGGTGTGCTGGGAGGGTGAGAGGGTGAGGAATGCTAAGCTTTCCTCCCATCCAGTTCAGGCTGGACTACCTGGAGAAACTTCCTCCCCTGTTTGATGTGTGCCCTCAGCTCGCAGCCGTGCACAGTCCCTGTGCCCAGCTCGGTACATCAGAGAGCTTTGGTGGATGTGATGCACGGAGAAGGGAGGAGTCACGCTCAGAACTGGAGCTGTGGAGTCCACAGTCCAGTCAGTTTGGGGGAAACTCTGCTGTTCCCACATACACATAGCCCCTGTCTAAAAAAATCTCAGGCTCTGGGTAGGATTCGCACAATGGATAAGTTCCCTGCTTTAGTTCTCCTCAGCACAGCAGAAAGACCTGCAGAAATGCTTAGATAACGAACAAATAATTTGGAATCCTCACTCTACTGTGGTACAAATCTGAGTGTTTGGAATGCCTGTTTGTGCTACTCTTTTCATTGATTACAACAGAGTAAATGTAAGAAGAAAAAATAACCTCTCAGTCCTTTCAAATCAATGCAGGGAAAGATAAATCAGGGCTTCAGCCCTGTCTTGATACTAAAGACCCTTTCCTAGGTTTTTTTTTGCTGAGAATAGGATGTAAAACTGATATTGGTGTCTATGAAACAATATCCCTGCTTTGTGTTCATATTGAAACAGCTTCCAATTTCTCAGTCTTGCAGAATTTCCAGCACATTAATTTGGCACAAATGATTTATAGCTGATGAGCAATTAAAGTATAATTTCTTTCCAGCATCTCAGGCTTTGTGACTAGACTATTAAATGATTTTGCAAGCTTGCTCTATCATTACAAGATAGCGGTGGGATGAATTCACGGGAGAAATTTATTTCTCCTTGCAGACCCAGCATCTGCTCTCACTGCAAACTGGAGCACTGCTTGCATTCCTCAGATAATTTTCTCAGCGTATCTTTTGTACAGTCTTTCTTTGGACCTACAAGAGAGCTTTAGTCTGAATTTCAGTGACAGATTACTCTGACATTACAAAGTCCTCCCAAAATACCTGTTCTGCCTGGAACCTTTGATATAGACTGATGCTTTACTTAGACCTGTCAAGGTATTTCAGAACTAGCAGCAAACAAAACCATTTTAAAAATTATTTTTATATTTGGAAGGGCAGCTCCCAGAGGCAAGAGTGGTAGAGAAAAATCAGATTAAAGTACTAGCTACAAAGAGTCCTCACCTCCAAGTTGTTTAAATGTCAGCAGATGACATTTAGCTAACCATGTCTTGATCCTGCTGTAATGGAGGTGGAAAGAACCAGAGGAGCTTCATGTAGACACTTCACCTTTCAGGAAAGGACATGACAGGTATAGTTGTCGACCCTGCTTTGTTTAGGAAGGAACAAATAGCATGGAAATGAGCAGAAAAGGAAAGGGGAAAAAAACCAAAAATCAGGAGATCCACTTCTGACTGTATAGCTGGGAGCTACACTAAGCTTGTAAGATCCTTGTGGGATTCTCCTTTATAAACCTAATTAAAATGTGCACTGACCATGTGTGACACGATTCTCTTCACTACCACCTAGTGGGAAACTCCTTCATAACCCAACTCCAGAGCTGCTCCTGATCTCCAGCCTCAGCCTCAGCCTCAGCCTGATGGTAGAAACAGGGAATAACTGGAGGGAGAAAATGCCAGGTGACTGGGAAGGAGGACACAGTCCTGTTTCCACATACAGCTAGAGGAATGTGTAGGGAAGGTCTGTAATTTAAACCCATTCTGCTCCATGGATTCACCACACCACAACTCCAAGCTTTGCATCCAGTCCAGCCCACTGATGGAAAAACCCAGGTTCCTTCTCGGTAAAATCACATTTTTCAATTATAACCACATATTTACACCAAAGACTACTACATTAGAACCTAAATGGGTATATATTGGAAACATTAAAACCATGTATTCAAGCAAGTCCTTCCCCACTGAGATACTCAGGGTTTGCACAAATAGCTGAAATCCAACCTTATGAAAACAATATATAAATTACAATTATCTCAGATTTTTCACACTCCTGTGTGTCTTTTGAGACTAAGCTCCCAATGCACAAATAATAATCAGTTTTGGTACTCATGTAGCTTTTTTCCACCCCAATAATAGAACTAAGGGTGAACATTATCATAATAGCTCTCACATTTCAAGGAGGGGATTATGTTAATGTCATTCAGGCCTGTAAAGCATTTAGCAGTCTCAGCAGGAAGAACAGTAAAATGGTAAAGAATTATTAAAAGAACCATTTCTCCATGTTTAATTTGCCAATGGCAATTTTACCATGCTATTCAGGGAACTATATGGGCTCCCTCTAGTAGCACTTTTATCATAAATATATTTAGGCTCTTTTTCCTTCTCTGTATGCTCCTTGAAGCCACATTACACTGGCTTTGTACCAGCAAATTACTGTATTTTTCATCATGTACACATAATAATAGATATAATTCAGTAAATTATAACATCAGAGGTTAAAATGGTGTTGATACAGGAGTCAGGCTTTGGGAATCTATTCTGCCTTCCATACTGTTCACAGGACTCTGCTGTCCCTTACTGTGGGTTTGCCCTAGTGAAATAAGCAGAATACAGACCAGTACATGTAAAATAAGAATAATGTTCTATTGTGTACCCATTCATACTTTCATGCAGTGTTTTCAGTGTTAAGTAATTCACTCACTTTATTAGATACAAGGGAGAAGAGATTACTTTGGAACAGTTAATACAAAACCAAATACTGTAAACATGAGAAAAACAAGCAAGTATCTCTTGGTGTCTTCAAACTTTAAGTTTCCTCTGTTACAATGACCAAGATCATATTATTCAGAGTGACTTGAGAATCAAGTCATGGCCTGGGAAATTGTTACAATTAAGGAAATCAACATATAGTAAGGACTGGTAATAGATAAAAATGGCTACAGGAAGCCCAAGTCCCCTTATTTCAAATATTCATCCTCAAAGGCACAAACCCTGAGTACAATTCAGCTACAGGAGAACATTGTCTGAGTATGGCACTCTGCAGCTGAGCTCTTCCTCCAGCTATACTCTAGCTTCCACCCTTGACCTCTGCTATTCTCTCATCACCTCACAACTGCACTTGTAATAATCTGAGAAATATGATATTGCAATCCTTAGTGCCAGGCTATAAAATAGGCATGCTGGCTAATTCACAACAAGAATCCCCTTCAGTCTGACCACTAGCTATTTTTAACTTTTAAGAAACACTGAAAAGCTCACTGGTTTTCCTGCACTGAGAAATCTGAAATACTCAGTGGAGTTAAACCATTCACTGGCACAGCCTGGCAGGTTCCAATGAAAGCCAGTAAGTTAATTTGGTTATTTGCTAATTGTCCAGGCTCCTATAGTTTAAAATGGACGATTCTAATAGACCAAGAGAAAAAGCCCTTCAGGATAAAGTGATAGAGAATATTTACCTCCTCCTCAGTATTTGAAATGTTTCCATGTTCAGCTAAGCATTCTCCACATGGCATGCAGTTGTAGCATTCAGGGAGGTCCTATCATACAAACAGATGTGCATTTCTGGTTTTACAGACTTCAAAGTTCTATGGTTTAAAAAAAAGCTTCTACAGCTGAAGGTCTTCAAGGCAAGCAGAGGCAGCAGCACTGGGACTTCTGGGTGCATAAGGAATTCTTGAAACCACATAATATAGACATCATTTGTTGCTATGCTTTCTTCTCTTTACAGCTTCCACTGATAAATATTGCTGTTCTTCGTTTAAACTTAATGATCTGTGTCCCTATCCCCCCTCAAACATTCAACAGGTTTATATACCAACAGAATATAAACAATCTTTGAAACAAGCACAGGGGTAATATTTTCCACCTTGGTTTATGTAAAAGAGACCACCATGCCAAAGAGAGGCAGAACAAGCAACACAGAATGACAGCATCTCCTCTGTCACATATTGCAGGAGCTCCCCAATCTGTTGGGTCTGTTTGCAAGATCCTTGAATTATAAGGGCATATCATGCAGAAATTCTATGTCATGGTTGGATACTGTTATTACAATTGAAAATTACTATTATCAGCCAGTCATGTTGTCATGTCTACCTGAGGGGGAGGGGAGAGGGGGAGAAATAAAGGAAAATTGTAATAACAAATAAAATGCATGGAAATTGTATCAACATACTGACAGTACAATGCCAAAAAATGCTCACCATTGTTAAAATACTCTTTATTAAGAATATGACCCCCTAAAAAAATCTTTAGAACCTGAACTTGTCTTTTTACATTAATGTTCACATGAAAATTTCTTACAATAAATGTTTTTACATGGACTCGGAATTTTTACTCCTTTTTAGCCACACAAAGTCGTCTGTATCCATTAGAGCTTTGTTAACGCCCTGCAGGGAGGGGACGTGGTGCTCTGGGCGCAGACCAGATCTGAAATAAAAGGCAAGAGTTAACACAGTCCCTCCCGGTGCCTGGAGGGAGGAGGGTCCCTCTGCAGGAACTCTGTCCTGCAGGTGCTGACTCAGGAGCCTGGAGAGCTTGGCCAGTGGTGGCCACAAGGGAAAACAGGGGCCAAGGTCCTCTGCTGCATTGTCTTGGGACACTGCCCAGTCTGGGGACAGCCTTAGCAGGCTCCGTTTAGCTCAGGCTTGATGGGAATGTACAGACACAGGCAGCTGCCCCTGGCAAGCTTCCATTGAGACAACAGCTCTACATCTTCCAAGGAATCACTCGCATGAGACATCCATGCATCGAGTTCACATGTGCACGTCAAGTTACTCCCTAATTTAGCCACTCAAAGCAGATTCATTCATAGCATTTCAGACCAGAAAAGACAACTTAGCCATAAAGATCCCAGGAGATCTGTATTAAGCAATTCCAGCCAAGCCAGGGATCGTGTTTTAGGAAATCACCCAACAGGTGTGAGCAGAATCTCAGAGCAGGGCTGCTATCAAGAAGGGATGGAGGTAGATGACAAAGGGGAACCACAAGCCTGCCCAGAGCACTCGTCAGAAGCAGCAGGGCAGTTGATGGTAGAGCAGGGATTTTGAGCATGACCCAACACCTCTTGATAAGGGCTATCCCTTATCAAATACATGAATCACAAGCTTAGATGGGCAAGACCTGCAATCCCCTGAATTATGTGGGAACATTGCTCTTGCTCATAGTTGAGCAACAAAAACAGCAAGTTAAAATGGATGTACTGCTAGTATTTGCACATCAAGATACCCAGCAAGCCAAAGCCAGAATTGAAAAAGTCATTTAAGCCCTGATGCTCTGCCACAGAAGTCACCTGGAGCTTCAGAACATCCTGTGAGTCTTGGGAATGTTCACATAAAGCCAGTGGTGACCTCCCCCTCTGCTGGGGGTTGCACAAAGGCCAGTGCAGCTGCCAGTGTGGCTCCCTCTCAGGCCAAAGCCTTTGGCATGGCCTGACACCGGCTGTACTTCACCACTGCCAGAGCTCTGAGCAGGTTCTGCGATATTCCAACAGCAGCACCTTGTCCTGAACCATGGGCAGCCAAGCACAGCTCTTCCTTTTGGGTACTCCACCTCCTTCCTCCTCCAAAACTAATGGGGCCCGAAGTAAGCCATGCTTCTGCATCCCCATCTTCCTAGTTTTCTTTCCATACTCACTTTTCCATGCTGCAGTTTTTCTATCCCTTCATTTTCTTCTCCTTCTCTCTCCTGCTTCCCTCCCTTTCCCCCTCCCCCTGCTTTCTCTCCCTCTGCACTTTGTGAACTGCTGCGGCAGTGCTGAAGTCCAAAGTTCAGTAACTTGCTAAAGCACACAGATAAATATGAACCTTGGAGAATTTACATTTGCTCCAATGTAAACAGATAGCCAAGGGTCCCTTTATCAGCACTGGCTCAGGACAGTTGTGGGGGGTCTGAAGTGGCTCAATTTTGTATTTTGTTTTTTTGGGGGGGGTGTAAAGGCGGGAGGCTGTGCTGTGCCCACTCTCCTGACAGTCGGGCGTGTTACCTCAGGAACATGGTGTAGGGAAGCTGGAAGCAGGATAACCCGAAATTCAAACCCAAGAGACACAAGGCTGAAGACCATGGTCTCGAAGCTGACTCATCTCCAAGTGGAGCTGCTGGAAGCGCTGCTGGAGTCGGGGCTGACCAAGGAGACATTGATCAAGGCACTGAGCGAAGCGGAACCCTACGGGCTGCAGAGTGAAAGTCAGCGCGCTATCAATGCCCTCCAGACTGAGAAAGGGGAGCCCTGTCCCGACATCCCCAACCTCCCCAACGGAATGGGGGAGTCCAGGGTATCAGAAGATGAAACCTCAGATGACGGGGAGGAATTTACCCCTCCAATAATGAAGGAGCTGGAAAACTTGAGCCCTGAGGAGGCTGCTCACCAGAAGGCTGTGGTGGAAAGACTATTACAGTAAGGACAGATTTACTGCTCCTCTTTGCTGCTTTCTTGCACTCTCCCTCTAACTCTCTTTTCCTTTCCCCTTCTCCTCAGTGTCCCTAGTATTCACAACTAATCTAGCTGCACAGAGACAACCTTCATCCGTGCCAGGACTAGCAGCTCCCAAACACCCCAAAATGCTTTATAAATGCTCAGATTTTCCTTTTATCTTGCTTCAAATACATGGAGGAAGCTATGGAGTCTGATTACATATTTGACATGCTTATAGCATCAGGCTTCAGAATAGTCCAAGGCCTGTATAACTCTCATCTCTGTGACTGAATGTTAGGGTTTAGGATTTAAATTTTCAATAGAATTCACAATTTCAGTCATCAGGAAAGAAAAAAAAAACCTGGTCACTCTGAGCTGGTGCTATACTTGTATAGATGATACAGTGAAGTTGTAACATTTCCCCGCTGTATTTAAGGAGAATGATACTGATAATTTCACTGGGGTTTGCTATAGATTATTGGCCAAAGAAAAATCAAGAGACCTCATCCTTGTCGTTCTTCTGAGTGTGAAGTTCCCTAACTTCAGTAGGGATTTTTCTTGTAAAAATTACACACCAAATACATGCAGAGGTTAAAACCTGGACAGAACACTCTGCTTCTACCACCCACTGCCTGTCACAGCTACAAAGGACATACAAAGCAACAATTACAGGGTTTGCTGCCACACAATTTGCCTTTGCATACAAGCATTTTTGAGATCAAAAGACAAAGAAAGTTCCCTGAACCAATAAGCTTCAAAATAGAGAAACATTCACTCAGTTTCCCATTTGGGTATCTTACTGGGACACAATCCCCATGGGAGACTCAAGAGGTTTGTCCAAGCAAGGATCAGGCCCATCCTACCATCTATGACAACAGATTCTTGCCTGTCTTGGGGCTATTTTGAAATGACAAGCTGATAGAAGACAGAGGGGCAGCAACATCCTGCACCTAAAATCTTCACTAAAAATCCAGCTAGGGAATTTCTCAGGTTTTCTGATCATTCTCTTTCACATGCAAACGAAATCAACAGAAAATACAACAGCAGAAGCGAACATCAAATCCCACCACAGAAGGCCAGAGCTAAGACAAGAGCATGACAAGAGTTTGCATTCACTGTAAATACTTAAAAGAAAGCTCCCTGGCAGATTGGGAGTTGATGATTCTGCAGAACCCAAGAGAAGAAAATTCACCAGATCAGCTCTTACCTGGGTGGGGAAAACATTCCCAATAATTCAGTCTTCTTCCTGACCCAGTATGTCTCATTTCTTCCCCACTTTCAGCTCTTTCACCTCTTTAAGCTTTCTCTACTTCCTTTACATCTTTCAGATTATTTTTATCTATTTCCCTTCTCTCCTCACTATTGTTTCTGCTGCTATTCCTCCCATTTTGTTGTCTCCTTGGCTGATTCTCTTTCTACCTCCCACTCTTTTTCTTCCCCTCATCCTTGTCTCCTTCTCATCTTCCTGAGTCTGCGTACAGGTCTTGGGGCAGTTTGAGCCCAGTGGCACCGGGCGGGCCCTGGCTAGTTACTAATTATCCAATGGCTTTATTATTTCTCTTTTGTCTTATAAATTTATAGATGAAAAGACCCTGATAAGCTTTTTGATCATTAACTTTTGATGGTTTATCAAGTATCTCTCCAGAAAGGAAGCCATGGAAGTTGAGGAAGACCCCCTGGCTTTGTCCCTTTTTCTCTAATGAATGGGTGAAGCAGCACTGAAGTGACATCCGCTGTGATCTAAGAACAGACACACGGATGGAGGGAATTCCTTCCTGTCACCCTCATTTCAGTACCAGTTCTGGTTTCTGATCCTCCCTGCCTTTCTAGGATCTTGCTGCCAGTCTTCCCTGTGCTTACCAGCCTCACCACAAATCTTACCTCTCTTCCAAACCTGTGACATTAACACTTTCTGATGAACAGTCAGACAGTCCACTGAGCAGCATTTCCATTTCACAAATGGAAACTGAGGTACAGACAAGTTGTAGGACCTACCTAAACCCCTGAGACAGCACAGAGGAGACTGGGCAAGAACACAGATCTCCTAAGCCTCATACTAGCTCTTAATTACAAAAGCTTTACTCTGAAACATCAGAGTTCTCTGTCATCAGTCTCCCCCACCACATTATAGAACAATTCACTTCTGCTGTTGAGGACAGTATGAAGGGACCAGAAGCCTCAGTGTCAGCAAAAAAATTACAAGTACACTTATGGAGGTCTATAGTAGACCAAAATTAATCAAGTTAAAATAGTAGGAAGCCTGCATTGACATGTTTCAAATTTCTCATCAAAGCAGTGGTATGTCTAAAAGTCTATTCAAAGCATCTGAACCAGTATCAGGGGTTGGTAATACCCTAAGAAGTTGTTACCTACTAACAAACTTGTTTTTGGTTTTAAGATCAAACCTTTCCATTAATAGATGCCTAAAAGTAATGTCCTTAAATAATGTTATAAGTATGTAAGGCAGGGCAGAGCAGTCTATGACAGAAATTACTTCCAGCAACAGATAAAAGAAAGGCGGGCAAGAATCTCCATGCCCAGGGATTCCCAGCAAAAGGTCAATGCTTGCAAAACTATTTCAGCATCTACACAAGGGTTTCAAATGCAGAAACCAAATGGAGGCAATTCTCCCTTTAGACAGAAGCTTCTTTGGGCATTATTAACAATTCCTGGTCTGCAGACCAGATTTTAACAGAGGGATTGACTTGTAGGCAGCCAGTGCTGATACAAGAAAATGTTTGTGGTAACTGCAGCCATTGCTTATAAAGTCATTGCCTTATAAAATAGAATCAGGAAAAGTGTCCATTATTAGGCTTTCCAGGAGCTGGAAAGGGAAAAAATTGACAGCACCAAGAGACCAACTATGTCTTCACAGGACCACTGAAGTTGAAACCACAGTTTGGAAAACTCCAGTCAAAGCTGAGTAGAACAGAGAAGATACACACACAGGACTGGGTGCACCCATGGGTGTTGATTAGATTTTGCGCCTAAAGAGAAAACATGCTAAAAGCAGTTCAGATAAAGGTTTCTCTAGTGGGGAATTAACATAATTTCATTTTGTCCTTTCATATGCCTCACTGATCTCCTGTAGATTTGCAGTTTGAATAAAAATATTCTTTCCATATCAATCCACACAGAAAACAAACTGCATCTATGATAAGAAATAAATGACTCAGTAGGGAGGTAGAGCTGTGTGGAGAAACTCTCAGATATTCCCAGAATATAAAGCAAGAAGGAGGCTACCTTGGGGGAAGGGATCATACTACTGCAGGTAAAGCAAATGGAGAGAGGTATAGCAACAACCCACCACCAGGGCAAGGGGTGAAATTCCATTAGGAAAGAGAAATTGAGATAAGCAACAGATTTCCCCTGGAGGCAGGGATAAAAGCACGTTTTCCAGCAGGGAAAAAATAAAACAAAGATATATAATGACAAAGGTCCAGTCTTTCCCCCTGCTTAGAATGGCTCTAGCTGGGGAATCTGGAGATGAAGCTGCCACACCCCTTTCATTTCCACATATAAACCAAGATGAGGCAAACCAGGCCAAGTTCAACAGAAAGGAACACTGCCAGGATGGATGGTCTTACCTTCCCGCTGCTCAGCCTGGCTCCAGGCTGTGCACTGGGTTGTGGAGCAGCTCCAGAGGAACGGGCTGGGGGATGGTCCTGAGCACTTCACAGCTCTGAACCTCTGCTTGAGCAGGGTCTGGTCCAAAGCAGCAATTCAGAACCCACCTCAGGGAAATGAAGGCTTCTCTCACCTGAGAATCAGAATAGGAAAGAAGGAGAGAGGGAGAGAATGAGGAAGAGGAGAAGAAAGAAAAGAACAAAGGAAAAAGAAAAAGTCAGGAAGAGTGAAGGAAGGAGAAGGTCCCCTGAATGTTACATCTCCAGCTCTCTGGAATGGGTTTTCTTTAATGCTAACAACTTGATATTTACTTTCCATTTAAATTTGAGATGTTGCTATAAATTATCAACCAGCCTCTTGTTCCCTTTGAGTTTATAACTAACTACCTGGGTTACTTATTGTTCAGGTAACAAAAGGGAGGTGAAAACGCCCTTAAAAAGTGACCTCAGAACTAAGAAAATGGGGAGCTGACATGGAGAGAGGACCCTGGCCCCTATGGTGAGGATGAGCCATGCAGGAGGGCTATGCTCACATGGCAATAAGCAATTGAGAGCAGGAGAGCAAGACTTCAGGAGAAGGAAGTAAAAGCTACCTGTGTGAGACCACCTAGGAGACAGATTAGACCCTGGACAACAAGACCTTGGGGAGACAGGGAAACTAAAAGGCAGAAAACAGTCTTGGAGATAGGGAAGGAGAGCTTGAGCAAGACAGACCCATTTGTGCAGTTCTAACTCACTGAAGCAATTGAGACTTGACTGTAACAACAAGCAGGAGAATTCAGTTTAGAGTGAAGTCCTCCCCTCTGACAGTCAATGACAGTCGTATAGCCAGTGAAAGAGAAAAGGTTTCAACTTCTGATGTCTTAGCCTGTGATGGAGGCTCTGCAGGTGGAACTGTGTATTTGGGCAAGGGTTCAGCTCGCCAGACTGTCATCACTTGGACTGTGGTGCAGCCTTGGGCCTAAAGGACTTGCTGCATTGGTTTTGCATTGGCCTTTGACAACATACAGAGTAGCCAGGATTTCATACAGCTCTCCTAGGAAATCACACTGTACTAAGATTCCCTGCATTATTTTGCATCACAAAGCTCCCTGCAGTATCAAAAGAAGACAAAACCCACAAATCTTTAACCACTGTGAGAAGAGACTCATAGACACTGGTTTATTCCTGCCACAAAGTGAGGATCTCAACAGAGGAGATAAAACTGACTCGACTGGAGAGCAGAAAGGAACTAACATGTAACAGAGGTTTCCATCAGTGGCAACACAGTCTTTCCTCTTCCTATCTCCTATTTGAGCCAGAACTCAAATCTAAGAGACCAGGTTCCCAGTCAGAGTCTTTTCTCCTCTATATAGGGACTTGAACAATGAATGCAGGGTGCAGGTGCTGGCCAGACTATCACATGTACAAAGGCAGGAGACTGGTTTAGGCAGCAGGAGAAAAAAAAAAAAACCCAACAAAAAACAACATGAGGAAAGAAAAACTTTCTTAAATTCAGCTCAATTTGAGACTTTTGAAAGACAAAGAAGGTTAAGGGAAGATGCTGAAAACCAAAAGCCTCTATGGCAAGTGCTCCAATGTAAAAGAGAAACAAATATTCTATTTTAAGCAGGTTGTTCAAAAAGCTGTAACTGACACCGTTTGTGTCACACTTTAACTGCTGTGGAGCTTGCTCCTTGGACTACACAGCCACTGGCAGAGGGGCTGCAGGGGAACAGTGATAAGGGTATTTGTACTGAGAGAACAGGTGTGGACTTTGTCCTCCTTATCACTGTGCAGCCTCCGGCAACCTCCTGAGTCAACAAAGCCATGAACAGCACAGTTGTTGCCTGTTGCTCAGACATGTGTGCTCTTGTGACAGTTTCTGCACCATCCCGGGTGCCTTTTCTTCTCCCCACTGCTCCTTTGATGCTGGTGTTGAATATGACACCATTGTCTTCCTACGGCACTGCAAACCATTTCCTCCAGACATTTCACACAGAAGGCACAGAAGGATGCTCATGTTAAAAGTGAACCAGGAGCTGCTCTGCAGAGGTGCTCTGGCACAGTTTGGATTTAGACTGACGGGTTTCACATCTTTATTTCTACTGTGACTTTCAGCTGTGAAATCAATACACAAAGTCACAGTCATGTTTTTTCTATTTTCCTCAAGAACCTTCATGGATATTGCAACTGGAGATCATAAAAACCAGAGATGTACATTAATTATTAAATCCCAAACTGTTTCTCAAATTTTGTGAGCAGGTCTCAAATAGTTCTATTCCCACAGCTGTTACCCAAAGGAGGGCAGCAATAGAAGGAATTAGTGGTTTGCCTGTAGCTCTATATTGCATTTAGAAGCTCTAAGTAGATCTAGGTGTGAATCAATGTGTTTGAGTAACACGTAGCAGATGTGTAAGAACATAATTCTGGGTGATCTGCCATATATATATGCATACAGAGCTGTCACGTCACAGTATAATGACAGCCTGTTTCCATTTGCTGAATCATTGCAAGGCAACCCAACCTGGACCAGAATCAGGGCATAAGTCAAGTTCAGTCTAGTATCACAATCAATCTGTCCTGGAAAACTTAGTACATCTACCCCATCTGCCTTAACGAGAGGGGAATAGAGAAGAAAAGTTATGTCAGGAAAGGGAAGAGAGAGGTTGCCTCTGTGTATTGGGAAATTCCCCTGGTAACTGAAGTCTCCTCCTAAGGGCAGACCTAACTGTGTACAGATAGCAGCTCAAAGGAAGCCAGTGCTACATCTTTTGCACTTTATTCCCAATGCCATGCAGTTTTACCCTGCACTCAGAGTCAAAACTGAGCAAGGTAGCACGCTGAGGAACAGCTTTCTCCCCTGCAGCCAGAGAACACTCTGGCCTCACCAAATGTGATGGTGATGACTGACAAGTGCCCCTTAGGAGCTACTACAGCACTTCCTTGAAATCCAGGTCTGCTGAGAGCAGGTGTTTGATCTCTCTCCCCTGAGAAGTGTTTCCTGTTCCTTCCAGAGAGGATCCCTGGCGAGTAGCAAAGATGGTGAAGTCTTACCTCCAGCAGCACAACATCCCTCAGCGTGAGGTGGTGGACACTACTGGTCTGAACCAATCCCACCTCTCACAACACCTCAACAAGGGCACTCCCATGAAGACCCAAAAACGGGCAGCCCTGTACACCTGGTACGTCCGGAAGCAGCGAGAGGTGGCCCAGCGTAAGTATGGCAACAACTGCTCTCCTGTCTCAGTTTCATAAAGGTCTCTGCTCTCTCTTGCTCATTCTTACTCCCTATTGTTTCCAAGGATAAAATTCCCTTCCCCCTTTGTGCTTGCAGAATTCACACACGCTGGCCAGGGTATACTGACAGATGAGCCCATGGGAGATGACCTGCCCACCAAGAAGGGAAGAAGAAACCGCTTTAAGTGGGGTCCTGCCTCACAACAGATCCTGTTCCAAGCCTACGAGAGGCAGAAGAACCCCAGCAAAGAAGAAAGGGAGGCACTGGTGGAAGAGTGCAACAGGTAAGGGTGGGTGTGTCTCTTTGAGGAAGAGGGGCACAGCAGGGTCTCTCTGCATTCCTGGTGTTTGTTGGTGCCACTGGGAGGCAGGCCAAAGGTACAGCACCGAATGTCACCACTGACACCAGCTTGAATTAAATGCCACAACTGATCATTCCTTGTCCACAGAGCACAAAGAATGCCTCAGGTCTTGGAGGACCCTTCCACACACTGTGCCAGACCACAGCCACTGTGGAGCTGTGCACTTACTTTGTGATTCCACCTAAGCCCAGCTCAGCAAGGCTCTTGTGCTTTTCCCAACAGGGCAGAGTGTATCCAGAGAGGTGTTTCCCCATCTCAGGCCCAGGGACTGGGCTCAAACCTGGTAACAGAGGTCAGAGTTTACAACTGGTTTGCCAATCGCAGGAAGGAGGAGGCTTTCCGGCACAAGCTGGCCATGGACACCTTCAGTGGACCACAGCCCACCCCTGCCCCTCCTCTAACTCCCCACAGCTCTTCCTCCCTCCAGCCACCACCTGCTCTCTCACCTAGCAAAGTTCACGGTAAGAAACAACCAGAGGGAGATCTGAAAGAGGGGTGAACTTCCACAAACTGCATGACCCAAACTGAATTACCCAAACTGTCTCCCAAGCCCAGCCCTTTAGGAAATGAATCTACAGACAGAAAAAGCAGATTTGCTACAAGGGAAGAGCAAAGGTGACAAAGAGACCGTGTCTCTGAGTGAGGAGAGTGGCTAGAACGTCAAGGGTGATAAAATTCAGTAACAAAACCCACAGCCAAAGCTTCTCACTTACTGTGAGGCTTCCCAGCTGGCAGGCAGGAATCCCAAGCTTCCTGTTCCAGGAGTCATCACTGCCTATCAGAAGTCAGTTCCATGCCCTTTCAGTCATGTGTGCCCCTAACTCCTTTCAATGCCAGCCCCATCAGACTCTGTGACAGAGTTTTTAGGCATGAGAAAAAGTCATTCTCCATCCAAAAAGAGCACAGCTTTTTCAGCTTCATAGGCCAGAGCTGGGGGTTGCTCTTGCTCTGGGAAGAGATGATCTGAGACTCCTCTCTACAGCCACATCCAGAAGGGTGGTTTTCAGTGAACCCTGCAGCACTCAGAGCCAGTCAGTGTTTGAGGAAGCAGTTACACCAAATTACAGGGGAACGTCAGGGCAGGGTGCAAGAATGCCTGTTCTTCTGGTTCCCCTACTGACCATTAAGTATCTGCCCAAACATCGGGTGGCAAGTGCCTGCAAAAGAAACTGAACTTAGTGCCTGCCTAAGATTCTCAGTTTCTCCCTTGTGACAACCGATTTCCTTCCTGTTGGGATGCAGGAGTGAGGTACAACCAGCAGCCAGCCAGTGAGGCAGAGTCCTCCAGCAGCAACCACCATGGGAACAGCTCCATGGTGACCACCCAAACCATCCTGCAACAGGTTTCTCCCCCTGGCCTGGAGCCCAGCCAGAATCTGCTGAGCACAGACACTAAGCTGGTAAGTGATGGCTACTTCAGTTCTGCTGACTGGAAGAAGTCAGGCCATCTGCCTGTGGTCATAATATGAACTACTCATGAGTATTTTTTTCTAGAATGTTCTTAAACCCACCTTCTTATGTTACACAGTCATATGTAACATTTTGTTACATAATATGTTACGTAACAATGTGTTATATTAGAGTCACTTTGCACTGACCATGCAAGATCAATAGTCCTGAGATACATGTGCCCTCTAGACTGTGGTGAGGGCAGGTTTTAGAACATGAAAGCAAGAAGACAGTTCCTTATGAGCAATTAAAATAGTCTGTTCTGGAGACACAGCACTCAAGGTATGACAAGATTTCCTTCTTCCCAGGAAAACCTATTCTCTCCTCCTTTCCACAGAGAGATTCTCATCTTATCTCTAACTCTCATTTGGACACTATCCATCTAAAGAGTTGATCAGACCCGTGGGATTAGCAGAACACAGACCCATACTTACATCTATGTTACCTATAAAAATGAAGCCCAACAGCCTGGATGCAGACATGTATTGGATAACTAGATTGCCTCCTCAAAGCCAATTTCCTTCTGAGATCTGACCAGACCTTTTCTGACATCATTAACAAAGAAGCAGCAGAACTACATGACTGATTGTTTTCAGTTTGCACATGTTCCCTTGCTTTCAGAGAAAAAGTCAGCAGAAGTTTGCATTAGCACAGCCTGGCCAGAGGCAAAGTTAAGGTCGTTAAAAATAAGTATGATTTAAATCTCATCAGTCACTCGCTTTGCTGGCTTTCTGCTCTCTTGATGAAGAAAATAAGTTTTTCATGAGGTCCTGAAAATCTTCTATGTCTGTCTTCTAAAACTGATATCAAGGTGGTTTGTCCCACTGTTTAACCTTTTGGTGTTTATTCTTAATAAAGCTTCCTTACAGCTTTTTGTCTGAGGGGAGAGAAAAAAAGTATAATATAAGGCATTTAACTTTCTCTCTCAGCCAAATTATTAGAATGCTTTTTTGCTCTTCCACAATATGGAAGACTACAGGTCCCTAAAGGAAAGAGGAACTCCTGGATTCCGTGCTAAACTCTGCTACTGGAATTACTATGTAAAGATACCTGAACCTGTTAATTTCTCTGAGCCTCACCTTCTGCCCTCAGCTGTGAAACAGATGATCTTTCCCTATAGAGAATGCAGTGGGCTTAATCTCATTCTTAAGACTTCCTAAATGTGAAAGAACTAAACCAGCAGGGATTTACTCATAGCTGACCTGTGCTGGTAAATGGATGAGCACACAGAAAATGCAGACAAGGATCTGTGAATCCTTTCCAGTTAGCAAGGGGGAAGAGCAGGAAGAAAGGTGTTTATCACAGCTTTGGGACTCGCCTGCTTCCGGTGGCACGTTCAGGGTTCTCCCTTCCCACAGGTATCAGCTCCTGGAGGAACTCTCCCTCCTGTCAGCACCCTGACTGCCCTGCACAGCCTAGAGCAAAGCCCACACACGCTGAGCCAGCAGACCCAGAACCTGATCATGGCATCCCTGCCGGGGGTCATGGCCATCGGGGCCGGCGAGACCCCGTCCCTGGCACCCGCCTTCACCAACACGGGAGCCTCCACCCTGGTGATCGGTGAGTAGTGAGAGGCTGCAGGGCCTCTGCTTCCAGCGCTCACAGGGAGAGCTGCCTCTAATTGTTACAATTACCTGCCCCATTTTCAAAGCCTTATCACTAAGTTGGCAGTGATACAAACTCAAGGAAATTGTATCACCAAAGTGCAGCAACACTGTTCGCAAGTACCAGTGGGATTAAGGACAGATGGTCCTCATGCATGTTACAATTAGGTTACACATAAACCCGCGTTTTAAGAGATTTTTACAATCTATTCCTATGCCAATGTTTCGGTTTGCAGCTCTTCATCCTTCCAAATATAAAAGTAATACTTCCTTAAAATGATGAAAATTGAAGCAAGTTCATAGTGCTTGAAAGACAAAAGATCCTGTTTCACTTCCTGCAAAGACTAGCATATGCCTTTGGAATCCACAGCAGTAATTACTATTTTTTTATATTTTTCATTTTGACAGTTTTTCTGGACTTTTATGAGATTTCTTTTATTTCCAAGACTAGTCTACCGCCAAAGTGCATCTCATTAGAGAAAGGAAAATAAAATGTATATTCTTCTCTTACACTTTCTTCCCAGGAAGAAAGAGGCTTTGTTTTGTTCCATGGTGACAGCTGTGAACTAATTTCCATTTCTTCCCAAGATTATGATATGGATTTGAATTCTGTGCAAACAAAACAAAACAAAAAAACTCATAAACAACAACAACAACAAAAAACCAAACCAAAACTGTAGTGCTGGAGAGACCTGCTGATTTACAGAACAGGGTCTGAACAGTTGTGGGAAATGGGCAGTAATGTATGAAACCTTCCACCTCTCTCACGCATTCAAATTCCTTAATTTGGCAGCCCTAGCAAAAAGGGTTTAAACTCCATTCCATGTGGCTGGACAGCTACAGCCTAGTTGTGTCTGTTGCCAATAGCTTCATAAAATAAAAAGAGTAAAATTAACCGGGCACTGAGGTGATGCTCTGAATGTATTTTTGAGCAAGGCCTCCCTGGTGATCACTAAACTGGAGAAGGGGCTATACTGATACACAAAGGTGTAGACAGGAACAAACACTGGAAACCACAGGTGGGTTTGGGCAGTTTTTGCCCATTTTCACTTCACTCTCACAGGCATGAAATCTATTCTTAGTCACAGACAACCAAGGGAACACCTGAAAAGCAGGATGTGAAATCACCCTGCAGTGACAGGCTGCCACAATGACTGTTGCAGATGCCCCATTGCAAAGCAGCCATGCTCCTCTTGCAGTGTGAGACACCACCAGCATCGTCCTTGTTTTCCAGGCCTGGCCTCCACCCAGCCCCAGAGTGTTCCTGTAATAAACAGCATGGGGAGCAGCCTCACTACCCTGCAGCCTGTCCAGTTCTCCCAGCAACTGCACCCATCCTACCAGCAGCCCCTCATGCAGCAAGTCCAGAGCCACATCAACCAGAGCCCCTTTATGGCCACCATGGCTCAGATACAGAACCCTCACGGTAAGAACATGAACTCATTTGTTTAAGTAAACAAAAATAAAGACACTGTTCCCAAGCATTTGCTGGGTCCTTGGGCTTACAGCACTCTGTTTTCCTCCTCTGTTATAGTCATTCTAATTATGAACTTATTTTTCTATTGCATTTATCTCCCTGTCCCTCCACTCTCAGCATTTTGGAGACAGACAGCAGGTCCTAATGCATGAGGAGAACAACTCAGCCAAAGCTCCAGCATCCACATGATGTTATTTTCTTTCATGTACAGCTCTGTATGGCCCCAAATCTGAAGTGACTCAATACACACACACAGGGCTCTTACCACAAACCATGGTGATAACAGACACAGCCAATCTCAGCGCCCTGACCAACCTGACACCAACTAAACAGGTAACAGCCATTATGTAGCCTTTGTTCCCCCACCTGAGAGCTGCACCAGCCTGCATGCAGCTCCTTGCATGTCAAAGGGTTTTTGGGTGTGTCTATGCCATCCCAGCAGAAGCACCTTTCTTAGCTCCCAGCCCTGCTGGTACCAGCTGCAGTATGGGAGGCACTGGAGCAAGTTCTTCACTGCTTCATCAAGCAGGATTTCATCTCCCCAGAAACTGCACCTGCTCAATGCTTCTCTCACACCTGTAAGAAGGGATGTAGAAGCCAGGCACTATTACCTCTCTTTTCTCTAGGCATTCACACCTGACTCGGAGACTCACACGGAGTCTGGGATGCACACACCGGTGTCACAGGCACCAACAATCCACCTACAGAACCAAGACACAACCATCCAGCACCTTCAGCCAGGCCCACGCCTCACCTCGAGCCCTGCTGGTAAGAGCAGCAGCCACTATTGTGGCACCTAAGCAATGTATTGCCTAGTTTTTCCTGCCAACACTGTAAAATCCAGTTAGAAAATGGTAACTGGGGCTCACAATTCCCCAAAAAGGCTCTACCAGTGTCCTGAGGGGTTTGAAAAGTCGATACAAGGAAAAGATTGAGAGCAGAATCCGTGTAAGGCCAGACTGTGGAAATTGGCCCCTTCAGAATCTAGAAAGGAAAATACCTTGAAAAATATCAACAAAATCAGTGTCAATGAGTACCCAGGCCTGTGGGCAGTTTTCAGGGCTGAGAAGCCCAAGACTCCCTCATAGAGACCACAGTTGGGTCTTCCCAGTTCTAACAGGAAAACTAGGACATCAACTAGAATTCTTAGAACTGAACTCTCTGGGGATTGCTGCTCTCAATGTTTTCAGGGTGGCCATGGACCCAAGGCAGGGATTTAGCAGCACACAAAACACACAGACAAAAGCAGTTATGCCCCTAAGCCAGGAGAGCACAGCCATGCCGGAAATGGGGGGGTGTACACACACAATAAGGGGACTGATGAGAATTTGCAATTGACTTCTGCCTGTCCCTTTGCCAGTGTCCTCCAGCAGCCTGGTGCTGTACCAAAGCTCTGACGCCACCAACAGTCACAGCCAGCTGCTGCCATCCACTCACAATGTCATTGAGACCTTCATCTCCACACAGATGGCATCTTCCACCCAGTAACCACCACAAGTAGCTCCTGAGTGACTGCCACAACCAACGGGCCAGGTGCATCTTCAGCCGTGTTTGCCACCACTGCCTCACACAAATCCCTACTCAGCTGCCTCCAGGGGAGAAAACATCCTGGGCTCAACACAGAAAACATGGAAAGATGATGCTGGCATTGCTAAAATCCACTGCCTCCCCGAAAACAGCAAACCTAAACCCCAAGAGCCATCTCAGAATGTCCAGACATCCTTTTGTGGCTGCCCAAGAAAGAATACCAACAGTGCCAGGGTGTGGATGGGCCTTTTTTCAGCTCAGCTTTCGTCAAGCTGTGCCTGTACAAACCTGCCAACACCAGACTAAATCATGTGGGAAGAGCAAAGCTGAGCTGCCAAAGAAGGGACATCACCTTTAAACACTCTCCTCCTTTGCTGCAAGGAAGCACCAACAGGAACTATGAGAAATAAAAGCACCTTGGAGGTTCCTGACTTAGCAATAAGAATAACCAAGAAACAGATTTGGGAACTGCTTGGCACAAACCTGTCAGTATAGGATCACTGACAAGCTAAAAACCCTTAATTAACTACCAAAATACCAAACATTCTCAGTTAAAAATGACCTGCTCTAAAATCATGCTATCCTAGTGGAAATGGCTTGGTTGTTTTTGATACAGCTCTGCTTTGTTTTAAATGCAGAAAATAAAGTTTAACAGCTGCAAGGAGATTCCAGTTCTTTGCATTAACCCTGTGGATTCTCATCTCGTGTAACTTGCTGAATGATTTGCAGAATGGCATTCCCCACTGACACTGCCCAGCACCTGGGAGGTTCCCATGCTCCACAGGGAGTGGAGGTTCCTTCACTTTTCTCTATAAACAGTCAGCCTGGATTCATTTTACAGAACATGGCTCATTCTCAGCTTCCCTGTAGGCTTGATTTGTAGTTCTTGATATGCAAATAACTACCCTGGGGTCTAAGAGTCTTGCTTGCACTAAGTGAAGGGTTTCAGTCCCAAGGATCTACTTATGTAATTCCTTTTCTAATTATTCCTCTCTATTTACTCTCAACATCCACACCACTGATACATCATTAGCCAGACTGTGAAAACAGCCCCAGTTAACAGGTTTTTGTCTTTGTGACTGAAACTGAGCTACCCTTTCAACTGTGAAACGGATGAAAAACCTTGAGACTGGAAGGGAGAATTGAAGAAGGCCAACAGTGAATTCTTCAGTTATCATATCTAGGAATGTCAAAATTGCAGATATTCATGAAAAGCTTCATTGATAAGAGCTTTCTCTAGATACAATCAACAATTTCAGTAACTAGGTTCTCTGAGGAATTTTATTCTAGAATTGTTTCCTAATTTCCCGTGTACATCAGTTGCAAATATATCTAACTTCCATTTAGCATGAGAATAAACCCAAAACAAAGCAAAAGGAAATGTTTAGGCCACCATGCATTTGAAAGCCCAGGTTCAAACTTCAGTACACTGAAATTTTAACTGCACATAAGACAAGTAACTTCTGCTGGGACATTTTGTTAGATTACAAGCCAAGTTTCTACTTAGCTTTTCTATTTTTGGATGCCAGCTGTGTTTCCTTGACTAAAATCCAGCAAGAATTTTACAACAATTTCCCATGCTCAAAGAGCTACACCTCACTATTTTAGTTTCTCTAATCTGGCTTTCTGATCTCCTGAATTGGGCCAGTAAGTTGGATTTACTGAAACCCAAGAATCTTAAAAACAGAAGTATTTATCAATAACAGGTAATTTCCTGAAAAACTGGAAGCGAAGAATAAACAGAGTCATACTGAAAACTACCAAACCTCACAGTATTTCAGAGAGACAAAAGTCATTAACCAGCCCGAACAAGGACTGAAAGGTGGTTTTAAAATTAGGCTTAAGTCTTTCCTGTAGCAATTTCATAGCATTGATCACCCAGCAACTAAAGAGCCATCCTGAGCCACCTCCATCTCTGCTGGGGAGAATCTGAATACAGCAAGAAAGCCACTGTTGTACCAAACCTATCCAATTAAGTAAGTCCAAGAGTGTAGTAAAATTTAATAACAACAGATGCTATAAAAAACACCTATACATGAAAAAAAATTTTAAGGACACAACTGGAACAGTAGGATGCATTTACACCAACTCTGAAATCAGCTCACCACACACTTTTTATGTGCAGGGGCCCTGAAGAGGTGCAGATTGCAGAGGGATTAGTAACACAGCAGGTTTCAACAACAGATTGTTATGATGATCGCAGGGAAAAAATAAGGGCCCCTGATTTCTGACAGGATGCTTTTGATAAATGGGCTGGAGCTCTTCTTGGTAGTCTACAAGGAGGCAAAGGGAAATTGCAGCTGATCACCTGTTGCCATGTAAACCAAATTTAATTCATCATATACTTTCTCCAGGAGGGTTTCATGATGTGAACAAACAGACCAGGAGGAATGCAGCTATGATTACATCCCTCTGCCATGCAAGTCTGGCACAGTATTTAATCCTTTTAGATTGGGCCTGCATAAGCAGCAGCACAGACAACTGCTGTGTGAGGAGAACGATGTTCCCTTCGTCGGGGATGCCAACAGCACAGGAAGTCACTTAATTAGTCTCCCAGGCCACTGAGCTTTTAGAACAGAAGCTCTGCCAATTAATTTTCCCTCATCTGCAGCAACTCTTGTTGTTAGGTTTTCTTTCAGTTTCCTTCACCCATCACAATCACCTGCTGTTTGCAGAGCAAAATCCTCATTCTTTTTTCTTCTTCTTCTTTTTCTTCTTCACAGCTCCTGGCAGCACTGAGTTCTCTCTGTGATTGCTGTCCTGTCTCTCCTGCTGGCCATTTGCAGACACCAACCGAGGCAAATCTTTGCAGATCTGGTCACACTCTGCTGAGTCTATTATTTTCTCTTTAATATTGTTCTCTCTCCTAGTTTTCTTTTTCTTCTTTTTTTTCTGGTTGGGCTCTACATAGCTCTGACTCTGATCCTGGCTGGAACCCTGGGACAATGCAGGAAAAGCACTTTGCTTCAGAATATCTGCAGCTGACACAGCAGCCTCCTGGCACCTTTGCCACTCTTGGTCACTGTCTGTGTCACTGGAAATGTAACAAGAGAGAAGGAAGTTGTGTTGCACTTTTGCCTTGAACTCACCCAAAACTTGGATAGCAGAGTAATCTGAGATGAGAACATGAGATAAATACCCAGTGGCTCTGGGACTCCCACATCTACAGTTTGCATTCAACCAGTCTGAAGGCCAATGTGTTCTTTACACACACTAGGAGGGGGAAAGAAAATCTCCCACAAACACTTCTAGTTCCCCGGCACTTAAAAAGAAACAAAATTCTGCTCTAGTCAAATATAAGAGTCATAAATACACACTTCTCAAGTTCTTCAGCTTCCTATTCCCTTGTGGGAGTCCCAGCTGCCTCGCAAATGTGGGATGCAACAGTACCTGAGGAGCAAAGCAGCTGCCAGCACCTCACCTGGAGCTAACTGGGCGCCTCCTCCTTTCTGCAGGGCAAGGCTCTGGTTCCCCACAGTCTCCAGGGACAGAAGAAGAGAAGAGGCGAAAACCTGAAGTATGGAAAGGGGGGTTTTAGGCACAATATAAAACAGAGGTGGAAGCAACCCATTTCCCTGGAAGCCTCAGTGCTCTATTTCCACAGTGCTTGACAGCAATTATTTGGGACTACGTGGGAGGACTTGGGGCACAGAGGCCAGAACTGCAAAGTACCAGCCCTCACAGATATCAACAGAAATTCCTTTAGTGCAAATGTTTATTAGTCAGCTGGATATACAGCTGGTGATGGACAGGATCCATCCCACTTGTCAGCAGTTAACAGTCATAAAACAGCCACAATGGCTGAGACTGGAACTCACCATCATCTTCAAAGCCAGACTGCGCCACCAAAGTCTGTGATGGTCCTGATGAGTCCTTCAAGACAGTGATGAAACTAAACAGAAAACTCCAGTCAGATCTTAGACAGATTTGTGCAAACTAAGCTAAAGTTGGGTATTTCTGGAAAACAAGACTAGAGGGAGATGCTACATAGATCCTTTTTTGTTAGTGAGGCTGCCTCAGCTCCCTGTTTCCAGAGCACGGCAGACCTCCTCTCCTCAGCAATGCATGCCACAAGAATGGTTTAAAAACAGCATTTCTAAAGCCAACTCTGAACACCAGGAATTCCAGTTCTCCAGGGCCAAGCTTGCACAATAGATAAGACTGGCAGCCCAGTACCAGGCATTCTGCCAGCACAACCCTGAATCAGGTACTGCTTTAGGTTGTAAGAACAAATCAAAGATTCTCCTGCCAGCCTTTACACGACTGAAGTGCTAAGGCACACAAATTCCCTTTCCTCCCCACAAGATGTTCACCACAGAGGCAAATGGAGACAAGCCATGCTGCACAGAGAGTTTTGACCAGATGAGCACAGCACATCAGCAAGGTCACAGAATATTGGAAGCTTGTACTTAATACAGGGATGAAGAAGACAAGATACTGAATTTCCTGGGTTTAGCACACAAAAACATCAGTGTAATTGACCCACAGAACAAACGTTTTTAGCCTTGCATGCCAGTACCTGTCTAGCATGGTTCCCAGTTTCTTTGCAACGTGTGCTCTGAACTCTGGAGTCGTCTGGAGCTCATTCTCACCCTCCTCGTGGCTGATTGCCTCACGCCCGTTTGAAATAAGAACAAGGATTATCTCTTTTGAGCCCAGTAACATCTGGCCCACTCAGCCAAAAGCTTAAAAACATATCAGTCTTTTCAGACTTAAGTATCATTTCAGATCATGGCCCTTTCAATATGAAGTATCACAAGGTACAAAGTAGAAGCAACACAAATATTACGCATTCATTTTTTCTTCAGGGAAACATTTACATTTGAAACCAGAAGCAAAAATACCTCAGGCTTGGCTGATCTTTAGGCTGCAACCGATCCTTTCTAAAGCCCCCTGAAAAGGAAATAGCAAAGGCACATTTAGAGACCTGCGCCCAGGATCTCTTTATCCTCGTCAGGCACATGTTACAGCATAAAGATTAATGCCTGAAAGACAACCCTGGCCCTCCTTCGGGGGAGAACAGTTATGAGGGGAAAGAGAAACTTCCCAGGGACCAGGACTGCCGGGAAGGGGCTTTGGGCCCGGCTGGAGGCCTCGAGAGGGCCGGGCAGAGCCCTCTTCAGTTCTGACACCGGCACCGCGGCAGAGAGGAATCCCCGCCTGAACACCGCTCCCCGCGGGCCAGGAGCTGCGGAGGGGGCCGGACCGGAGTGGCGGGGCGAGGAAGAGTGAGGAGGGCACGCCGCAGCGGGGGAGCAGAGCCCAGCCTGTTTGCCGCCCCTCACCGCCACGCGGCTCCGCCCGCGCCGCCGCAGCCGCCTGCGCGGCGCAGTCCCAGGCAGCCTCCCGGAACCGCGCAGCCGCTTCACCGCCGCTGTCTGAGTCCGAGCCGGTGTCGCTGTCCGGGCCCGAGCCGCCCCTGGGCGCCGCCATCTTGCAAGCGCGGGACACGCTGGGCACTGTGATGGAGCCGCGGTGCATGCCGGGAACTGTAGTCCGGCTGCATAGCATGCTGGGAGCTGTAGTCCGGCACGGCCCCCCATACCCGACTTTCATAAATTCATCCTTGTTTTAATCAGCATCTGGAGGATATGGTTCACACCTTTGGGGCCCTGGTAACTTCTTAATCAGATACTACACTGAGATGGCAAATTTATGCTTGAATGTAGAAGCTATACCAAACCCTGGTGCTTTACTGACTGGTTGAAAACGAGAGAGCTGCTTTGTTAGAGAGATTTTCACTGCTCGCGCAGGTAGAACTGCTTTGTGCGTTCTCATGCCATCAGCACTATCATGTTATGTACTACATCTCAACTAGAAATTTTCTGGTGTGATACAACATGCTTGGTGATTCCAGGTGAGCGTCCGGATGACCATTTTGCAGTGGGTTTTGCCAAGCCTCGGGGCTGCTGAAAGCAGCAGGAAGACTCAGTATAACTGTGTTTTTATGCTGCTGGACACTTCCTGGCTTGCACCTTCCAACCTTCGCACTAGAGCTCTGCAGTCTCAGGCCACCTGTCAGCGGACAGGCTGCTGATAAAAGCCTTGGGCTCTTTCCGATGGGCTCCCTTGGCACCAGCTTCCCTTCCTTTCTTCACTATTCCCTCATAAGACTCATTTTCTTCAGTGGAAGACCTTGGTTTAGGATTCATCCATTCTCCACTGTGTAAAAGAACAAGCAATTTTGGCCTGTTTTGTACCTTGTACTCAGGACTGGCGGGGTGCTCCCAGAGCTGGGACAAACCCTCCAGAAGCGCCTTCTCGGGTAGGTCTCCCTCGCTTTGGTCCCTCTGCTTCTTTAGTTTCTCACTACTGTATAAATACCTTTATCAAGCCCTCTGTTTACATCCGGGAGATGTTTTTCAGCTCAGATTCTAGCACTCTGCACTCCGAAGTCAACAATTTCTTTCCCTCAAATTACTTCCTTCCTTTTCCGTCCTTCCTTTTCTTTCCTCCCTTCCTGCTTGGGCCGGGCATTCGGTACGAACTTCTTGCTGTCCCCAGAGGCCGCTGTTGGTTCGCGGCCCCCCACAGCTCCCCGGGCAGGCGTTCTTTTTAGCCGGGGGTCGCGGGGGTCGCGGCGGGGGCTGAGCGCGGGCGGAAAAGCCCCGGCCGTTCGCCCCGGAGGAGCCCGAGGTAACGAGCGCCCGCGGGGTCTGCGTGGGGCCCAGGCTGAGGCGGGGCCGCGGGCAGGGACACCTGC
>WEKY01060559.1:114254-128223 GCA_013390045.1 Picathartes gymnocephalus | reverse complement strand
GAGGATGGCGGGGGGAGCCGGGGCCGGGTGGCGGCTCCGAGGCCGAGCCAGGCCGGGCCGTGCCTGGGCGCTGGGAGGCCAGAGCAGCCCGCTCCAAATGAGCGGGGCGGGGTCGCCGCGGGACCCCCGGCCTCGCCCGGTGCCTCTGGAACCGCGGCCGCGGTGCCCCCGGCGGGGCCGGCGCGTGTCCACCGAGCTCCGGCGCTTCCCCCAGAGCCCCGTCCTAGGGCCCGCAGGTGCCCGTGTTGCGCTGTGCGGGGCCGGACCCGCTGCCAGGAGCGGCGCCTCTGTCGCGATAGATGGGTCTGGCTCTGGGTATGTCGCGAGGTGTCAGCTGCTGATACTTGACATTACATACATTTTGAGAATTACTTATATATTAAGACTCACTTGTTACTTCTTAAATCACATGTTGTATATAATAGCTATTGTATTTGATATTTTCACGTTTTGCTGCTAACCTGGGTTAGTCAGGCACGTCTTTCTCACATGGCACTGCAGACCAGGAAAACACTTGGGCAGCATTGCCCAGCTGGTTATAGCAGTTCTTTTTGTGGTTTTTTTTTGTTTTGTATTTTTTTGGCCTTTGGACTTTGTGAGGTAAGAGGATAAAATCTTTGTTGAAAGATTTTTCTTGGATTTTTCTTCACCAAACATGGATAAAAAATTAATTACTTTAATCGCTTAAGGGTCTTTCCTGTTTGCATTTGCAAGGTACATGGACTCCTCCGTGTTCCTGAAACAGCCCTTCAGCTGGGCCCTTACCCTGGCAGCACTGACTGTAACACAGATGTGCGTTGCAGAATCCCAATTAATGAAACCAGGCCAGGCAAGGGCACGTTGGGCTGAAAGGCAAATGGCTGGTTTTGCAAGAGCAAGTGATCACATGAATTCATGTTTTGGGACTGCTTTATGATGATGTTAAAAAGCAGGTGCCCAATGCTGTACAGGTTACGGGAAG
The DNA here is from genome assembly GCA_013390045.1 of Picathartes gymnocephalus. Taxonomy (NCBI): domain Eukaryota; kingdom Metazoa; phylum Chordata; class Aves; order Passeriformes; family Picathartidae; genus Picathartes; species Picathartes gymnocephalus. The sequence goes on along the minus strand of WEKY01060559.1, from coordinate 127,262 downwards.
TGAAAAGATGAACTGGAGAAATGTTTCCAAGGAGTTAAAATGTGACATGTTTGGGGTCAGAAAAGAGTAAAAAGGTGGTGAGAGATAAATATGTATTTAATGATTAACAGCAGGACAGTCATATGTTTGTTAAGAATATCTCAAATGACTGTCAAGAAGCCAGTGCACTTTCTTCTAGGCACTGTCAGCAATTTTCAGTTAAGGTTACCTGGTTGTTGTACTTTTGGCCCAGCAATTGTAATGTGTTAAGTATCAGATTGTTGTTAAACTTATCAGTGGGCATATTTATATAAACTCTGAGTAGTACTTTTAGATTTAGATAGAATTTCTAATGTTAATATTCCTTTTATAACATTTTTTGAATTACAAAATGACACTTACCTTACTGATAAGAAAAATACACTGACAGCTCTTCTTTTTGATTTAAACTGCAAAAGGTTCAGGAACTAAATCAGAACTTGTTTCATAAACAAACTAGATTTGGATTATTTAAATTTCAGTAATTTAGCTAAAATAAGATTCATTAGGAAAGAAATATAGAAAAGGGTCTTTTCAGTGGAATTTACATCCAAAATGCTTCTCTTTTTATTTTATTGTTATGACAAAGAGAAACAAACTTTAGGTTTTGTTAATAAACTAGCCAGACTTCTATATCCTCACCAGAACTTTTTCTCGTTGTTCATGAAAAAATTAAATACTTGAGACATCCTAATGTTGTGCCGTGAACACATATTCCAGGACTGTTTTGTATAGGTGACATTAGCTTCTAATTTATATTCCCTCTCTGCCTTTCCCAGGTTGAATTAATGTTCATGTGCTGTTTCCAGCAGATTTTTTTGGTGTACTTTAACTTGTGGTGAAAACTCCTCTAGTCTGCCTTGAAGTGTTTTTAGGGTTGGGTCAGTGTACTTTGGCAAATGCAGTCATTGTCATTTGCTGAGTTCAGAAGTGGATCTGTGATGGCAGCCACTTAGCTCATGCTTTCCTGGTGTGCAGTTGCTCCCAGTAGATTTACAGATTAAGTTTTTAAAATATTAGAGGAAAATTTCTTTTACTGTTAGTGAGATCTATACCCAGTATTCACCCCCAACACTTGGATATCCCCAGTCCCCTGCACTTACTCCTGTTGTGCACCTCCTGTGCTCTCTGCTGGCACATGTTCAGGTCCCAGTCTGCCTTTTGGAGTTTCACCCTTGCGTGTACCTCCACTTCCATGTCTTCACGCTCCGCCAGACTTCTGTATTTATTTAGGAAGCCTACTTGCAAATGAGTTCCTTGTTTCTTAACTGTTCATCTGCTGCCACTCTTGATTCTTGGATGGAGTAAATGCCAGTCATTTTCAGAACAAGCTGTTGGGATATAACACAGGGATCACAGTTTAAAGAAAATAAATACCTAATCTAGATGGCTTTTATGAAACAAAGATACTGTTTTCCTGAAAATATATAGAGAGCAAAGAAGTAAGAAAAAGACAAGATCTCTGAATGCCTGCAGTTAGGTATCAGCTGATTTTTATATCCTTTCCCTTGTTTTCTCTGCTGCTCATCATGCCTCTAGGGTTGATTTGGAGACCTGATCTGAAGGACAAGGATGTGGCAAACCTTGACTGGCATCCCTCAATTGTGTTTACTTAACCCCAGAAGTCATGTTGTATCCCAGTGTACTCACAGTCTTCCTCCCAAACTCTAAAGCAAAATGAAAATGGAGTTGGTTTGGCTTGTTGAGTTAGTTGTTGATTTTCTTAGTTTGTGATTTGCTTAAGGTTTGTTGCTTGTTTTTTTTTTTCTAGAGAGTTTTGTCTCAGAATTTAAGTAGTTTGGGTGACTGTTCAATTTTGAGCTCATTCTGCACTCAGAACAAGTTCCATTTGCAGTTGAATTCCTACTTTAGGATTCAGAGTACACTCACAAGCAACACAATATATTATTATCAAATGTAAATTTAGCCACTGGAAGCTGTTTCATGTTTGCTTCTTTGTATATGTGCAGATGTACAGAGCCCAGCAGCACTTGTTACAGATCCAGTTATGTTAAATGATATTCCAGGGACAAGAGCAAATGTTTGAGAAGGCTTTTCAGAATAAAATGTATTATTTTTACTGTTGCATTTTGTTATGTTTTTGATATTTTAAATTGGTTATATCCTAACAGATCAATGGCCCCCATCAGCCAATGATCAAATACTTAGGAGAGGATCCTCAGTAGAGGTTAAGGAATGACCCTCTTCTAGGAAAGGAGATTCAGTGCCTGTTGCATTCTGTTATTTTAATCTTTCTTCCATCTCAACCATCTTTATTCCATTTCCTTACTGATATTTCTCTGGATTTCTCTGTCATCCTTCTTCATAACATTTTATTTATTTCTTGTAGTTTCCAAAAGCTGAGGGTTTTTTTCAGTCAGTTTTTGTGAAGATACAAGTTTTATCTTTTTGACAGGTCTCCAGATTCATTGTGTTAATATACAGAATTTAATTTGGAAAAAGGAACTTTTTTCCCACATTGGTATTAGGGACTCAGAATTTATTTATTTGCCTCTTGTACACATTCTTTCCTTGTGTTATATGTCAAGATGTGACCCAGATGTTTATTGTGACCATTCCATAAAGGGATGCTGTATTTTTAACAGTGTGTTGAACTCATTAGTTTTAAGGAGGTTTTCTCAATTTTTATATTAATATATGTAGGTCCAAATTGATAAGTTTTCACTTAAGCTACTGAGCAAGACAGGCTGAATATTTTGGTTGTAAGGACATGTAAATAATCCAACTGTCTTTGCCATAGAGTTTGTGGGTTGGCAGCATTTCCATCTGCCTTGATCTAACACGGATTTTAATTCTGTACAATGAGCTGAGTGTAAATGGAGCTGTGGTGTGAAATGCTAAGAGTCAGCACTGCTGAAAGCAGCGTATGTTGAAGTGCAGCATCTGTGAATACAAATCTGCCCTTCTGGGACACTGTGCAAAATGATGTAACTGAGTGAAAAAGCTCTGCAGAAATAGGTTTCACCTGCTGGAACTGAGTTTTTGCTGCAATACTTCAAAAGGCTTGAGTGTGATGCTTTCCTGACTGTGCAGTGGGATTGTACTGTAGGAAAAAAGCTGTTGGCAATAACAGCTGGAGATCCTGAGGCTTTAGTTTGCTGCCCTGCACCTGTGCTGCAGCTCTGCTACAGAGGCAACACTAAGGAAAGCCTTTAGTGCTTAGGGGGGTAAGTTTGCAAAGAAATTACCTTCTGAAAAATTCAGGTTGCCCTTTGAAAATGCCGCACTGTTTGTACACCTGCAAAAAGTTCAGATAATCACCTGTTTGTTTCTCACAGCTTTATCTAAGTATTCCTGTTCCTGCAGCATCAACATGATCTTAGAGTTTCATGAAGAGCATTTTAAACATTTTTTAGTGAATTAATTTCTGTAGCTAATGAAACTCTCTTGGCTCTAGGATTAAAAATCTGGTACTGGTAAAAGTGTTTTTAGAAATGTAAATGCTTTGTGCTGAGTCTCAGCACAAAGTTTTAGGTATTGTGGAATTTACATATCAAGGAATTACACTGTAGAGGTTATTGCTACTGAAATAAAATAAATGCTGTTCTTTGGTAAATATGATTATGTTAATGACAGGTGGAAGTAAAATTCAAGCTCACTAAAGTAAAATTTTTAATACTTCTGTATTACTACCTTACTACTACTTGAGAAATGTTTGATAGTTTGAAAGTACTAGGAATATTTGATAGTCATATCAACACTTCTGTGATGGCAGCAATATACTGCTCAGGAGACAATTCAAGTTCCAAGCCACTTTTGCTTGCCATTATTCTCATTAATATTCCAAACTAATGAACATTGAACTTAAAACTCTGCATTGTCAGTCTGTTCAAACTGTGAATTACTCCACGATGAAATTCTGCTTCAGACTGCGCTCTCAGTTATAAGTTGTGTTGAATTTTGGAAAAGCATGTATGACTAGGTGAGCTTATTCTCATTACAGCAAATGACATTTATGAGAAAATACAGGGGGATTGTTTTGGCTGTGGATGCTTGTCAGTAACAGTAAAATACAGGTCACACATCAGCCAGGTCATACTATGGGACTGTAAAGTAGCTTAGTTTCTAAAAAAAGATCCCTCTTGGCTACCTTAAACTAAAACCATCAACAACAGGATTCAAGAGCTTCTTAGAATCACTACCAGTTTGGAATGGGGCCAGAATGCAATGTTTATAATGGCAATAAGTAGTTTGGGTTTGTTTGATTTTTTCACTTTCTCACAGCTAGGATTCCAACAGGAAAAATTTCTTCACCTTGTCTGGGTGGTTCTTGAGGATGGCAAGCAAAGGATCCACAACTTCTGCATCAACAAAGAACTCCAGTACTGGAGGGACCAGTGGCAGCAGTAGCAGTAATGGTTCTGGGGACAACACTAATCAGGACAACACTTTTGAATGCAACATCTGTTTAGACACTGCCAAGGATGCAGTTATCAGCTTGTGTGGGCACCTCTTCTGGTAAGTGCTGCAGCCCCACACATCAGCCAGAACACCACTTATCTGATCCCATAAAAACCTGTGATGTTTGTAGTTCTAGAGGAGGGATGGTGGGTTTGGTTTAGGAGAAGCTTGGGTTTGCTCCTCAGCTGTTTTTTCTTTGCTTGTGTTCCAGGAAGTGGGTTTCCTGCATCTTAAACTCCCTTTACTTCTGGATTATTGTGTAACAGCAAACAATCAAGCAACCCCACACAGATGGTTCAGTGCTCATTGATACTGTTTGGTTATGTGTAATATTTCATTTGTGCTGTCTGGCCTAGCATAGAGATCTTTTTTAGACCTAAGTTCCTTTCTAACCTCTACATACCTAAACATGACTCCAGGTTCTGGAAGCCAAATTGTAGTTTCTCCTATAAGCTTGCTGTTTTTTTCCTTTGAAACCATTAAAAAAAAAATTAGGCAATAAGCTTTTACACATGGGCTGTTTCTCTTTTCCAGTGATATTGCACTTGTGTTAGGAACTTTTCAGTTCTTTAATTTCACTTGGATATAACGTACAGCAAAGGTATAATACATGTGCAGTATTTCTGATGTGGGTAACCTGGTTTGAATATACCCTTTCTTGAATGTTAAGAAGTTGAGGATTGACATGGCCAAATGTGGGGGGTTTGGGGTTTGTTTTACACAGTGGTTTAAATCTTTAATAAAAAGAGGCCTGGAAGTGCTTTTCTCCTGTGTAAATATACATAACATCTGAAAATCCAGGTTTTTATTTGGGAAGATAGAAAATCACTGGCTTAGGGCATGTTAAGATAAAATAAGATTAAATTATTGCACAAAAGGATTTGGAAGAATGGAACCATAAAAATACCAAGTGTTTTGTCTGAATGGTGTTATTGAGACCATTTTGAAAGCAGGTCGTTGTTTAGGAGTTTTATATTGCAGCTTACTTGTCTTTGACCTTTTTTTAATTTGCCATAGCAATTTAATCTGTATAATGGGAATCTCTTTGCCCTGAGCAACTGAGTCTGATCTCAATTGCTGACCCTGCTCTGAGCATCAGGTTGGACTAGAGGCTACCTAAGGTGCCATCCAGCCCAAGTTATTCCATGGTTCTGTGAATGTGGCTCATGTTTCAGCTCAATCTTCTAAGATCCCATAGTCTCATTACTGACATCTTGCTCATTTGCATCATGGCTCAGAGATATCTTTTCATGGTATCAGAAGAGAAAATTTGTACAATAAACCCTGAGATTAATGCAGCCTCTGTCTGGGCCTTTGGTATGGATGAGGAATGGGAGATGCACAGAACCACATTAGGAATTTAGATTGCGTAACCTGAAAAAAACCAGTGGAGATCAGTCTTGGGCTGTGCTTGCAAAAATGATTTTAATGGGAGGCTACAGAACTGGCCCAGCTGGATTCCAGGATTCTGTGTCACCAAGCTGTGCTCTCCCTGTACGCTGCACATTTGTCATATCAAGTTCAGTAACTAATTCTATTTTCCTCTTTTTCTGCTGTGTGAACAAAATGTCCTGGGAATGCTCACAGTTGGCCTTGTTTACACCAGGTAAGACAGGTTTCCTTTTACTTTCTTTCATCAGCTCTAGTTGCTCAATAAAGCCATTGGTTCTCTGGAGTATCCCCTCTTTTCAAATGTGCTTTTCTCTCCAGGGCAGTTACAACCGGCTCACGCAGCTTCATGTGCAACACCTTGCAATCTGCTCTTTGAGCAACAAGAAAACTTAGATACTGTTCCATTTGCCTCCCACTTTTGAGTTTCTTAAAGCCTGCATAATTCCAGTTTCGGTAGAATTACTGTTGGAGCTTGAGGGTTTAGTTTGCAGGTTTAAGTGCTGAGTGTACTCCTCTTTGCATACATAGTTTTACGTTGTGGTACCATTATAGAAAAGGTGGATGACAGGAGGGTATCTGCACTAGCCCTTGGCCTATGCAAGACTGCTGGTACTCTTTATTTCTTAGTTTACTCCAGTACAGATCTGAATATGTACACATCAGCAAGTTGATCCTACCAGAACAACTGTCAAAGTGCCAACTCCACTTCAAGGAGTACTTGGCACTTACTAAAATGTTTTGCTCCAGACCTTTGTGAGAAGTTGCTGAAGTCTTTCTGCCTGGCTGCAAATGAGGTTTGCAAAGTTGTTTTTGTGGTATTTTAGTAGTTTTCTTATAATTTCCTTTCTTTTAGTGGCTAGAGACCAGGCCAAACAGACAAGTGTGTCCTGTATGCAAAGCAGGAATCAGTCGAGATAAAGTTATTCCTCTGTATGGAAGAGGTAGCACTGGGCAACAGGACCCCAGGTAAGAAACCTACATGCAACTATTTTCATTTGAAAAATAAAGATGAAACTTTAGTTTAGGGTCTTAAGATTAAACTGTTAAAGTGCAGGATTCGCAATTTTAAATACTTTGTCAAGAGACATAGATCTGATATCTCTACCAAATATTTCTGCCTTTTCAGGGCCTGGGTTTGCACACAATTCTTGTTCAACTGGCAGTTCATTTTAATTTGAATCAAGTGTTAATTATCAGTTACAAGTGGCAGGTTGCAATGATTGTTTTTTGACTAGAGAAGCTTGTATTAAATGTTCATGCCCTCAGTTTTCAGCCTTTGCAATGGGTATTTGTTACTCAAAAGTGCAGTGTTAACTCAGTAATGTGCTGCTGAAGGTCCAAAGCTGCATGGTTGGCTCTGCTGGATGGCCCCAGGAGACTGCATTTTATGGTGGTTCTGCATTAGTAGCCAGGCTACTGCAGATACTGTTGTCACATGTCTTTGCACTTGAGCTAATTTCACAACTTCCTGCAGAGAGAAAACTCCACCACGACCCCAAGGACAGAGACCTGAACCAGAGAACAGAGGGGTAAGTGATCAAACAAGCTCAAGCAATTTAGTTGTTTTTATTGATAGTGGTATTTATTCATCCTGGAGGACAATAATGTATGTGAGAGACGCTGCATGAGGATCCTGCAGCTTACACATCCTGCTCTTCCCCAGTTGGTTGTTCATGAATTATTGACAGCTGTGATGTGGCAGAGAGCTCCATTCCTGTGGTACTCTTTAGCATCCCAAAGAATAGGCCAACTTGGATCATGTTTCATGGATGCAGCCCAGTGTGGTATCACTGGAAATGCTCTTCATACATGATTGTTCTCCCTGTTTAAATACAAGGAACACTTTGCTTTGAAAATTCTTTGTGCAAGTGTATTTCTGTCAAAATATACCTGTCATTGAAATACGTAATCCATGTATGAATTCAGATTTTTGACACTGACACCTTCTTCTCTCATTTCTATGGGATGTTACTGTTCCATGGCATTACAAGCAAGAGAAAGTCCATATCTATTGGATACATGTTAATTTGAAGAAGGATCTGTGGTTTTGTTGAGGAGATTCCACAGAGTGAATGTAAACAGCAGCTGGCCCAGATGGAGTAGATGTGAGAGTAGGCAGTAGATCAGACCACAGTTCAGCACCATGGCAGTGAGCATAACCTGATGAAACAATGGCACATTTCCATGTAACTCAGCCTGGGGTCCTTGGAGAGGATTGTCTCCCTCATGCTTCAAGCAAACAACTCTTCTGGGTGTGATTAAGGTGCATTTCTGTATTGAATGTATTGGGAGCTCAGCTGTTCTCTTTCACTAGGGCACTGCTGCCTTATTAAATCAGCTCCTGTACAGGCAAAATGCTTGAGAAGAGTATAGTCAAAAGACCAACTCCTCAAATCAAGGCTTAACCCAGAACCATTTGGCTTTTATTATATGTGTAAAATCATTTTTGTCCTCTCATTGTTGGTGGTGATAAACCAGAGGGTCTTCCAGAACTGGTATCACTGTTTCAGTTCTGAGGTGAGAGGACAGATTGCCGAATACAGAACTGTGGGCTCTCCACAGTTCTTAGACATGACACACGCCTCTAGATTCACACATGGTCAGTTCTCAAATAGCACATTGCTTCTGCAGAGCAGGATTCATCTCGATTCAGAACACTTATCTTTTGACTTGGTGTGGTATTTTAGTCAGGATCCCATGGGGTCAGTGTTACTGCACTGTAACTTCCTTTTTTCCTCCTTTCCTTATGTCTTGCATGCCTGCCCCAGGTGATTTTGCCACCTTAATTTGGGTCCCCCTGGTAAATTTTTTTTTGTACTTTTCCTTCAAATGCTCTATGCATCCCACTGGAAATTTTTCATTTTACTAAGTGTTTAAATGATGCGCATGTATCACAAAAATCAATTTAGATTTTTTTTTTAAGTACCTTTCTTGTATGGCTAACAGCAGTTAACACAAAATACATATATTGTTACGATGTTCTAAACAGTATTCTTTCTGTTGATTTTGATACATTGACAGATGCCTTCTACTTTAAGTTGAGAAAGGTTATAGTTGAGAAATGCTGTGTTAATTTGTGGCCCTCAAGCAAGAACTTCGGTTGCCAGTTTTCATTTTTTCAAACCTTTGGGTTGCTTGGCCAAGAACTGACAGTCTGAAACATTTAAACCCAGGAGAGCTGCGGGGATATTTACAAAAGTGTGTCAGACTAAAAGTTGCCAGACAGCGTGGCCCTCCTTCAGGCGTTGGAAAGCCAGTGAGAGGGAATGTCTGGACTTCTACAAAATACTCTGAAATAGGTTTTAAATGATTGGTACCTTTTTTGTCTTCTGTTCTTTGTTCTCTGCAGGGATTCCAAGGCTTTGGGTTTGGTGATGGTGGCTTCCAGATGTCATTTGGAATTGGGGCGTTTCCCTTTGGTATATTTGCAACAGCCTTCAACATAAATGACGGGCGACCTCCTCCAGGTACCACAGATCCTTCTCCTGTCCTGTCACAAACAGACATTTTACAACCTCTTAAATAACCTGCTAAATGGCAAAATATTATGAACAGTACCCAGTGTTGTCAATAGAAACAAAAAATGAGGGCAAAGACACTCAGTAGAGAACATAGTCTGTGGCTGATGTTTTGTACACAGGCTTATAAAAGAAGTGAGTTTGTCACTTCCATACAATTTGCTGAAGGCCCTCGTGGGAGACCAGTGACTCTGGAGAGAAACAGTGGCACTGGAGACTACTCTCTTTTAATTCACGTCTCCTGTTGTACACCAGCAGACTCCTTCTGAAAAATGAGACAAATTGGACTAGACTTTCTAATAATAATAAAAAGGAGTCACTAGGGGTATATGAAGGAGACCCAGATTTTAAAAACAGCAGGAAAGCACCATTTCCTGAAAGATGAGAAGGAAAAATTTTAATTGGTGCTCTGTACCACAAAATAATGAATGTAAAGATTTTTCATTTTTCAGAAATTTATCTGTGAGACAGTCAGTCATCTGTATTCTACAAGAAGTAACTTGCCAGTGAAATTACTTCACGTTTTTGATTAACACAAAACAGTTGGGTTACTCCAAATGGTGACCTTGCTCTCTAACAATTATGTAATCCCTAGAGAACCTCCTCCTCATCTTCACTGTAGACAAACTGGATCTGTTTTGAACAAGAACACTACTGCCCAGGGTTTTCTGAACTTACTCTGTGAAAGGTCATGCCTGGTAAATCTTCCACCATGTCATATGGCACAGGAATTATGAGCAACAGGCTCATTCTTCACGTCGCACCAGCGTTGCCATGGTCCTGTGCTGTCCATGGATCAAATGATCTTCTCTATTAACTATAGTTCAGTGTGCCCTGAAAATCTGTTGGGGGTGAGATTGAACTAAGGAGTTCTGCTTCAGAGACCTGATACTTGTCTTCCTTCTGATCTTCCCATGCAGCCAGGCTCAGAGTAGGAAGTAGCAACTTTCTCACCAAGTAGATTCTTTGCATATTTTTTAATGCATGAATATACTATATTTGGAATATACACAATCCTAGAGAAGAGGAAGGAGCTGAACTGGTTTTTTTTTTTGTTTTTTTTTTTTACTTCCTGTTTTCCAGCTGTTCCAGGGACTCCTCAATATGTGGATGAGCAGTTCCTTTCCCGCCTCTTCCTGTTTGTGGCATTGGTGATAATGTTCTGGCTGTTGATTGCATAAGTCTTTTCCATTATTCTATATATTCATGACCAATAAGGCCACTGAAACAGTTACAAACTGCATCCCCATCCCATTTTAAACCTCTTGGTGTCTGGTTCCATAGCTAACTATGGGCTTCAGGAATTGGTGGTACCACAGCACAATGAGGAATCTCACATTTTGCACCAGAGTTGGGAATTAAAACATTGATTAAAAGGTGTATTTCAGCTCAGATATCTTGTACAACAGGTTCCTGTCACAAACCATGAGCCTAGCATTGAGCTGTACTCTGAAAGGGAGTGCTGCTTTGAAATCCTGTGCCAATCACTGACACCAGGTCTGTGGGACAGTTATCCCAAGATAGACTGGGTAGGTAAGGAAACTTCTCCAGTGTGACCAGTATCTCCTGCTTTGCAACCACAATGGATCTGCCAGAGCTGCAGATGTTATTTAACGTCTCCATCAACACCTGACCTTCTCCAGGAAATCATCTGCAGCACTGCTGAGACTCTGGGGCACAGCACATGGTGCAAACGGAACCAGGTCTGGAGACTGGTTTCTTTTCCTGCTGTTATTGCCTGGTGTGATGGAAAACCCTTCCTGATGCATCTGATGGCTGGTAGAAGAAGGGATACAAATTTATGCTGCAATTTTTTAAAGCCTGAACATGCTGGAGCCAGACACTGGAAGATTCTCTGGCTGTGGAGCCCGGCGGGGCTGCTGGACCCAGCCCAGTTCCTCACTGACAAACAGTGTTGTCTTCCCCAGCTCTGTGCAGCACCTGTGGCTGCACTCATGGATAATCCCCTCACAACCTCGTCACTGTAGCGACGTTTATCCTTCCCAGGGCTTTGAGACTTTCTACACAAGGTCATGTACTCCAGATAAAATCCTATTACAGATCTGAGATCAGCTTGTTTGGGGAGAAGAACGAAAGGTGTCTTTACGTGAGTTTTTAGGTAAAACTTGTCATATTGTAAAATTACATAGGAGGAGAAAGGAGATCCTGCCTTTGCCAGCACATGCTCAGTAGGGAACATTTGGAAGACCTTTTCTCTGCAGGTGCACACAGACCTTCTCCTCTGCTACAGCAGAACAGCTACAGCACAAGGGTCTCTGCAGTATCTACCAAAGATTTTAATTCGAAGTGCTGGAGGAGACCACAACCATTAATGTGCTGAGGGGATATTTCAGAAGGTGAGCACTTGGTAGCCGCTTTGGAATCCTGTTAGGTATTCAGCTTTAAAGAGTACTCCTGATGTATTTGTGTAGATTCCTTTGAAACAGATACAAGAGACTCCCTTGCAAGATGAACAGTTTGTATTTCTCTGACTAGGCAATGCCATTTTTTTTCCTCTTACTGTTTTTAGATTTTTTTGATTCAGGTCACTCATAGTCATAATAATTTCCTGGAAGATGAATGTTGTGACTTCCTTGGCAGTAGACAGAAAACTGACAAACAAATCAATTAATAGAAACTTCATTTCCATAGCTTGGGATTTTTTAGCGTATGGAAGAGCTTCCTGGGCAGGACACCTTTAACTAATTGTTATAGAAGTTTATTTATGTAATTATAAACTGTTCACTTTTAGTGTCAAAGCAGAGGATGACTGAAGTTTAACTTGCCTACCTCCAAAATTCCATCTGGCAAGTAGAATGTTGCAAAGCTTCTGCAGTTTTGTCATGTCAGATTTATACCTGACTCGATGATAATCTGACAGAATATATTCCTCAACTATTTATAGTTGAGGTGGCGCTTCAACTTTTGTTGTGTGACACGTCTGAGAAGCTGAACTTCTGCATAGGGTTCTTCTCAAGTGCATAATTTGGTAACTGGGGCCCTTCCCAGGAGAAAGGTTGTTTCTCTTTGGTTGTCCTACAATGTCGCAGCTTTGGGTTCCTCTCCTGTGCAGTCAGCACCACCTGCTGATGGGAAGGGAAGGTTCATGTGACAGTAAGGGAGGGATTCCTCTTCCTTTTTGTAGGGAGAAACTCGATGCTGAGAGGTTATGCAGAGAGAATGGTATCCCTTTGAAGCCTTTATCCCATAAAGAGGATAGAGAAGTGACTGCAATAGATTCAAGAGGTACTGAAATACATTTAAGTAATACATTTTAAAAAACAGAATTGTCATGGATCGGGCCGGAGGGGTTTCCGTCTATGAATGAGAGAGATAATGGATTTAGAGAAGGCTGCAGAAACATGACTAAGAGCTCTTTATTTTCCAGCAATTCAAGGATGAAATAGTCCAAAAGTGTTACCGCTTGGTTACCCCTTTCCCTGGTGTGCTTTTGTATGTACCCCTGCCCCGCAACCCGACCGCACACGGCCCGGACGGCTCGGTTAGTGCGTTACCGTTCCTCCTCACTAATTTTCACTGTTGTGAAAGTGATTTAGAATTAAAAAATGGTTTTACATTGAGCGGAGCGCGCCGCCGTTCCTTTGCGCTGCCTCGGGGCTGGGAGCGGGACCGACGGGGCCCGCCCCGGGCCGCGCCC
>WEKY01060559.1:75064-113947 GCA_013390045.1 Picathartes gymnocephalus | reverse complement strand
CGTCGGTCGCGCCGCCCTTATACGGCCGCTGGTGCATCGGCGGTGTCGCGGGGCGGCCCCTGCGGGGCTCGATGGGGCCGCTGCCTCCTGAGCCCGCGCCCCGGCCGGACGTCAGCCCGTGGCTGGGGAGCGTTCTGAAACCGGCCCGCGCCTCCCTCCAGCGGGTGGCACCGCCCGTTCGCGGCCACACGCGCGGCCCGGGGGTTTCCCGGCGGGTCTCCGCGGCTCCGGTGCAGTGAGGTCCGCGGGAGGGCCATGGGAGATGGGGTGCGTCCCGCCCCGAGGCGGCCGCAGCCGGCACGGGCTCCTGCAGCGCAGGTGCCCCTGGGGCCCGCCGGTGCCACTCACCCCGTCCCCGTTGTCCTGCTGGAGGTCCCACGGTGCCCCCGAGGTTCGGCCGGTGCCCGCCGGGGCCACTGCGGCTGCTCCTCGCTGGCTGTCTCTGACACATTCCTCCCGTCCTGGGGAACTCGACAGACCTGTTACATGGATTATGTCCGTTTGCTTTTCCTTCGCACTGTTTCCTGCTCTGTTTTGTTCATTTCCGTCGTTTCTCCTGCATACTGAAGCAATTTCTGTTGGATCAAGGACTGTTGGTTTCCGTTCGTGAACTAATCAGCCTTCCTGGGTACACTTAAACAGTGTAGCAGTACAGCTGAGAGTCTGTAGTGACTGCTTCGTGCAGTTCGGAATCTGATGGGTCAGATTCTGTAAGATGGTTGGGGAGGAAGGAATATGTTGCTTTTAGTCGGCTGTGGTGTAGTCATTGGTCTTTAAATGGCTTTAATAGGAGCTACAGAGCGTTTTGACACCTGTGTCTTCTGCTGGTGACACTGAATGGGAGGGGTTGGAGCTGAAGAATGTTTGCTTTGCAGGTGTTTTTGGCCTGCACCTATTTCAGAAGTTCAGCTGCCTTCCAGGGCTTGCCCTCCTTGGAGAAGAGAGCGTCGCTGCCTGTGCACGGAGGCACAGGCACACATAGTTTTGCCTTTTGTTCCCGTTTGGTGTGCTGAAAAGCCATTCGCTTTGTAGAACAACACGGGTAGGGTGAGCTTTTTCCAAGTTTCTCCCAACCTTTACTCTGCTGTGCAGGTCTGAGCTCAGGTGGAGTTCTTGGTGTTCTGGTTTAGCAGGAGGGCACAGAGGCAGGTGCTCCAGGTGTGGAGCTGATGCACGCTTGCGAACTGAAGTAGCAACCTACACCATTGGTCACATTTGAGGGAACCCTTTGAGCCTTAGAGTCTGCATGGAGACCTTTGTGGGTACTGCTGGTCTGCTGGTGACAGTGGTGCTTGTGGCTGAGCAGCAAGTGTTTTTTTCCCTGAAATAGCTATTCATGTTAAAAGTTGCAAGATCTTCACCTTGTTTAATTTTAAACATTGTTGTTGACCTACACGGTAGGGTGAAGAAGGATGGAAGGGTGATGGCTTGTGTTTTGTGTAGCTTCAAGGAACTTAACCATGGTATCAACTTGCCTAAGCAACTACCAAGTTGTACCATTCTTTGGAAAAGGGAAGTCTGTGGTTTGTGGTTTTCCTTGTCTAAGTGCACCTTTTTCTTTAATGCAACCTTACTGCAAGCAAACTGTTGGCAGCAGGAAGAAACAGGTTTGAGATCTGCTCAGCTGTGTGACACAATTCCTGTGCCATCTTGTGCTGAACTAAGATTTCTGACTCTTTAATATGCCTGCACTGCCCTTGGGATTTTGGATAGCATTTATCTGTGTGCCAAATGTTCTTTGTGCACAAGCTTTCATTCTGTTTTCCTAGCTTGCTTGCATCTAAGTAACCAGCTCTCTCTGGGGCTTTCTGGCAGTTCTAGCATAAACTATTATAGCTCTATTATAACTATTATAAGTATTTTGTGAAAGGGCAGTAGGCCACTAGCATCACTCCCCCTTTCTAAGTCTGACAGTAGTCTGGTGTTGGCTGTACAGTCTCTATGGAAATATTCATTCAAGAGTGTAATTCCTTCCTGGTAGTCTAGTTGTTCTCTACTGAATAAAGTTTGCCTTTCCTTTCTTTCAGTTCTGGGAAATCCAGTTAATTATACAAATGAGAGCAAACGTTATGTGCTGAGTCAGTGGTGTGGGGGAAGCAGTAGTGTGGCTTCCTGGCCTAGCACGGTTCTCTGTTGGAATTGTTGTACTAGACCAGTGTTACCTTCCTGAAATCTCTGCTCTGACAGAGCTATAACTGAGCTGTTTTATGTGAGAAGTCATATTTTTTTCTTCTGCAGAATGTGAAGGAGCAGATGTCATGTCTGGAGAAATAAAAAAATATACAAGATGTCAGAGTTTGATTTGGGAGCTCCCACTCTGGGGTTATAGACTGCCTGCAGCTTTCCATGTGGGATGGCTTTCCTGTCAGCTACTAAATTTAAGGTTGTTCTTTATGAAGGATATAACAATCTTCGTTTTCTCTGGTGTAACTTGTTGATGTTTGTCCCCTTATCGCTGCATGCAGGTGAAGAGGTCTGGAGGTGTCTGGGATGTGGGGACAGCATTGCTGCTGGGCAGCGCCTCCACAAGACTGTCAATGAAGCTTGGCACATTTCCTGTTTCCGGTAGGTAAAGCTTCAGCCTTTAAACCCTGCTTGTGTTGTTGCATTGGTTGGGACCTGGTGGTGAGGTC
This sequence comes from Picathartes gymnocephalus, assembly GCA_013390045.1. Classification (NCBI taxonomy): domain Eukaryota; kingdom Metazoa; phylum Chordata; class Aves; order Passeriformes; family Picathartidae; genus Picathartes; species Picathartes gymnocephalus. The sequence continues at coordinate 111,314 of WEKY01060559.1, read as the reverse complement.
CCACCGTGAACTGGGAATTCCTGCAGTGATCTCTGTGCCTGACCTGCTCTGAGCTCTTGTTTGTGGATGTACCTCAGGGACGCCATCCGGTCCCGACAGCAGCTGACACTGCCTGGCAGAGCGTGGCTGTGCTGACGCAAACGGGATACAGATAAAGTGCAAATAAAAGTTCTGATTTACTGGTGGTGGCAGAAACCATGGGTTGCATGTTTGTCTTATGCAGCATTCCAAAGCAGTGCCCAGGCAATTTGCACAGCCTGTTGCTTTTTCCATATGTGGCAGGTGCAAGGGTGTTACCAGGGTGCTGATAGTGAGGAGGGAAGGGAGAGAGATCTTGCCTTTTGCTTTCTCTCCTTTTCAGACTCTTAAGACGGACAAACTTATGAAATCTGTTGGATAATGTTGCTGTCCATGAGGACAAAAAGGGATGTCTGCCATGCTTTTTCCTGGTGGTAGGAGTAATGCCTCTTTTTGGTGTCCCATGAATACTCAGTCCAGTTTTTGTGCTCCAGAATCACATTTCTGAAGGGGTCGGTATTTTTGAGAGGAGTTGAGTACCTGCAGCTTCTACTGGCTTCTAGGTTGTCTTGAATATGGGGAGGCTAATGTTTTGAATACTGTCAAAAAAAATGGGGGAAAAGGAAGCCAAAGTGTGGCTTTGGAGGAATGTTTTCTGTGCCAAAATAAGCATCTACTGTCCTTGTTTAAAGAACAAAAAAAAAAAACCCCAACAAAATACCCCAACTTTGTTGAAGTGAGGATTGTGGTTATTGGTATATTTTAAAAAAAGAAAGCATCTCATGCTGCCAAAGTAGTGTGGGCTCAGTAGACTTGGCAAATGCTGTTACAGTGACACGTTAATAATCACAATTAAAGTTTGATATCATGACAAATCCCAGTGTTTTGGATTTCTAATGCTTTTAGTGTTCATGTTTAGCTATACTGAAGCAGATTTTCTCTTCTCCCTGAAGGACCAGTATCCTGCTGTTGAGATGCCCTAGATTGTGCCAGTAGCCAAACGCAAAGCTGTGTGTATGCTGGGAAGTCTGTCTCTCTTGCCATTGAATGTATTTCTCTTGTGGGTCTTGATTGGCAAATGTCTTGGTTCTTCTTGCTGTTGGGGCTGTTGAGGTGAGGAACAGCTGAGCTGGAGGCAAATCCTGCCTTTGGGACACTTTACAGAGAATTTCTTCTCATAGGTTATATGGTATAATGGAAGTTTGGTAGTTGGTTCTGGGCTGGTTTGTTTTATATAAGTGATGACACCACCCTTTCTCCGAGTTGTGTAGTGACTCTCTCCATTTGTTGATGCACTTGTTGCGCTCTGTGCTTTTGGAGAGCCTCAGCACCCACCGGGGCTGCTGTGCTCAGTGAACAGTTGGAACCTGCAGGAAAGGAAGCTGCCCTCTCCTTTTTCCTAGTTCCATGGTAGGACTGTGCACGAAAACAAGTTTCCAGTTTGCACTGTGTTCCTCCTTTTCTTCTGCTGTCCCTAAACCATGCTGAGCAGCAGTCTTGTGCCTGATATCCCAAAGCCAAACTTTAAAAAGCCTCTAAGGGTAGGAGCTTTGGCAGCTGGTAGCTGTGAGTTCCGGCAGCTCTTGTGGAGTGTTTTTTACAGTCTTCCTGTGGATTAGCTGACTCCCTGGCCTGGCACATAATTTCTCTAATGCTGATTGGCACTGTTCCAGGCTCGTTAGCTCTGTTTATTCTTGGTCAGGCTTGGCGCTGGCTGGAGCTGACGTACATGAGCGTCTCTGAGGATTTAAGTTTTTGTCACTTCCCTCCTTCCTCAAACAGAATGTACAGGAGCTTTGTCTCCAAAATCTGCATTTTCTCTGCTGTAGCTGGAGAGAAGAGCAATTCCCCGTTCATAGATCTTGGATATTTTAAACTGTTCTTTGGCCAGCTGGTTCCTTAGGCTTGAATCTGATGGGTTGGATCTGGCTGAGGAAGTTTCTTAGATGTTTCTGTCACAGTGTCTGTTGTGAATTAACTCTGAATGTACTTTTGTGCCTCTGAGTTCTGTCGAGACAGCACACACTTTCAAAGGTCACTGCTTTTCACAGTTTGACTGGATTTGGAAATGGCATTGCACAGAACTTCAAACATTACACCAAGAAAGGGAAAGACAGAAGTGAAAAGGTGCCTTTTTCGTAGGTCTGGATCACTTTTACCTGAGGGGATTATTGGAAAAGCTTTTTTGACCAAGAGCTTGCTGGTTTTATTGTTTTTAGTCCAACTTTTTTCCATATTGCAAAATAGAAGGTAATGCCTTGAATTATACTTTTGAATAAAGTATTATTACCAGTGTTTATTTTTGGTGTTCTGTGTTGTTTTTGTTTTTCTGCAGTTAATGACAAATGAAATTAGAGACAGTCCTCACTTTCTGTAGGGATATTGCATATCTGAATTGGAGTAGGATGGAATGAGAAGACCCAGACATAACTGTATGGCTTAATCTTAAGGAAATGGTATTTGTTAAAAATACAGCTTTGATTATTTGAAAACCACAAATTCAGATCAAGCCTGTAGACTACATCCAGGTGGAAAATTGATACATAGGAAGAAAATAATTGGAAATGGTGGCAGGAATTCCTACTGTAGCAGGGTGCTTAAGCACTTTTTAGGAAGGAAGACTGCTGAGGCTCAGTTCCTTCCTAACCATGAAATAACACAGCATGTCTAGTGCTGTGGTCTATAAAATAAACCTAGTTTAAGTAGCCAAGCAACACTGGCTTGCTGCAGAAACGTCAACCAAAAGCCAAAGCCAGGAAAAATGTTCACAGTATATCTTCAAAAGTAGCAGAAGGTGATGGGTTACTGGTGATTTTACAGTTACAGAATTAAAATATACTATTTAGTTGATACTCAAACCAGTTAATTAAAAGCTGAAAAATCGTCAGGAGTTTGAAGAGCACTGGATTAGCTATGCATGGATCAAGGGGGTGCCCTAAGCTCCAGCCCACTGAACTGAAAGAGAGCCACTACTTATTTCCCAGCTCCAGTGATCTGATTGTCTTACGAAGATGTGATTTTTCTTTACTGACTGCCATATTTTGTGTGCTACAGATATCTTTTTTTATCAGCAAAACTTAGTAAATCACTTTGATTCTTTTTACATTTGAGGCCAGGGGAAAGCAAGCCAGGCAAACTTGTATGAAAACTATATATAATTAAACCTGGTCAGGGGGTGCAGGATAAACTAGATGATTTCTGAGGATATTTTTTATAAATCTGTTTTCTGTTTTTAGTATATCTACTACCAACTTATATTTGAAGCAAGTAATTTTTGTGGTGTAGGGATGATCAAGAAATTGGTAACCTAACAATCTCCAGTGACTGTAGGGTTTTGGTCTGCCAGACTGTCTACTAGCACTTCATTATCCTCAGGGTAAGAACCTTCTGTCTACTATCTTCAGAAATCCCATGTTGCAGTTTAAATCCATTTCTTCTAGCCCTGTACATGAAAAACAAGCTTTTTCTCCGCTTCTGTTATCCACATAACCTTCCCCTGTCAGAAAGCAGATTATGTCTCCCATCAGTCCCTCATACACGGCAGAAGCCCTGGTCTTAGTGGACTTGGCTTTTTCTCCAGACTGTATTTTCTAGACTTTAGAACACTTTTGTTGGTTCAATCTCTTTGGCACAGGCCTTCACTTTCCAAAAGCAGCTCCCTCCCCAGAGGACAAATCGATGAATAGGATTTGAAGCACAAATGTGGACAAATGAAGATGTAAGCAAAGATATGTATTAGGAGGAATTTAAACTGTGGGATGTTTGGTGCTTTGAATTTTCATTTAGCTTTTCACCTGTGAGCACAAGGCAGGTTTATACACACAGCAGCTGAACTTGAGAGCAGGGGAAAGATCAGTAGTAATAAAAGGCAGCTGAATTAAGGTAAAAGCGGGAAGACAAAAATCTCCTCTTCCCTGTCTGCTCCAGTTTCTGGCAGTTACAGAACGTTAATGATAGGGGCCTCAGAGGTGAGAACTCTACACTAATCCTGCAGACTTCTGGGAATGTTCCTTTGGTGGCATCTTCTTCAGCACTGAAATTCGGGAGCTCGCTATCAAATTCAGGGAGAAATAGTTGCCTATTGGCACACAGATCACTATCACCGTTCAAGAGTTTACACATTCAGAGCAACAATGAAGCACTTTGCAGGTGGCCGAATTCCTCAGAGGAATCTATCAGAAACAGGGCATCAATGACCAGCCTTTATATTTAAGGAGGAATGGCGCATTCCAATCCAAACTTTCTTTTGGTTGAATTGGCAGCTTGTCCTTTAGGGCACTGTTATCGAGCATTATTATATCAAGGTAATTAGAATTACTCACACAGCCCAGAATGCGATAGGCTTTCACAGGAGTGAGGCAGGATCTTTCCCTGAGGAGCTCCCAGACCAAACCAGCATGTTAAGGGGAGCAAGGATGCAGTGGTGTCAGTGTCAGTCTTACTGCCATATGTGCTGCATTTACAGAGCAGAAGCCACTGCTTCCCAAACCCTATATAACCTATGAAGTTGCAGTGGTTTGAATTTCCTTGATTTGCTTCTCAGCCTGCACATGTTCAGGAGGGCTGCAACCATGGGGCGAGTGTGGTGGAGATAAAAACTCCTTTCTAATGTGCTTGGTGATGTGAGGTACTGAGAAGCATCACGGTGTCCTTCCGAAGCTGTGCTGCTGCTCAGAAGTGAGATGCAGTGATGGAGCTGAGCTTCATCTCACTGTTCTAATTTCCTCAAGATCCGCGTGCAGGAGCTCTCGGAGGTACGTGCGGATCCAAACGGTGTTGGTTTCAGGCGCTGACTGTATTGGTTTCAGGAGCTGACTCGTGTCTTTCAACAGCAGCAAAGCACGTGTTACACGTTAAGTGCCTTGGAAATACAATGAGGTGTTGGGATTGCACTGAAGTATTTGGAATGCCTCCAAGCTGCGCCCATGCTAAAGGAAAGGCTTGTTGCAAACTCTTCAGGCATCAAGCAGATGCCTCTTCCCTCAGTCCCACACATATCAAAGTGTCTGTGCCAGGATAAGTTTGTGTAACTTAGGGCTGGCGGATGTACTGAGCAATACATCTGTCTGCAGATCTGCTACTGAGCAGCACGAGGTGTGTGGCAAGGAGTGTCGAGAGGCTGCCCAGTCCCAGCTGGCTCCAGGTATTAATCACTGGGATATCACAATAGCTGTGTGATGCATTTCTCTGGGGATAAATCTGTAATGGCCAAAACTCGGCGATAAATATAATGTAAGTCGTTGTCAAGGTTTTTCATGTGTTAGTTATAGTCTTTCTGGCAAAAGTTACTGCACAGTTCTAAACCATAAAGAGGAAAAAAGCTCCTCCCGTGATGACTACCTCTTTGTAGTGAAAATGCTGTCAGCATTTGCAATAGAGAAGATGCTGATGTCTGACTTTACTTGGAGAAAAAGAAATTTACTCCCGTGCATTTTGGCCCCCAGAGATGGTATCAGTAAAATTACAAAAGGTCTGCGCCACACCCCCCCCACCCCACCACTGCCCACCCCGCAGNNNCCCCCCCACACACACACCTGTTTATCAGCATTTTTGAAGTACAGTCATTCTGGCAGGAATTCAGATCTAGAATGTATGAACAGATTAACACCTTTTCCAGAGCCCTTTTATCAGAGACATTGTGTTCTCAAATAGGTCATAGAGACAACAGAAAAAGCAAGAAGTAACAAGACATTTCTGTGTAGCCAAAGGAACTTACTGGCTGCTGCTGCTGGGTTTTGCTGCAGAAGTAAAGTCATTTTGATAAGAAATTTCCTGTTTAAGTAGACATTTGACTATGTGTCCTTTGGCTTTAAGGAAGTCTTAAAACAAAATCCTTTCCTAGTTGCTTAGCTGTCTGGGTGGTTTTTATTACTTTGAAGTTAGGCTTTATCTGCTGGCTTCATTCACAGACTAGCTGGCTGCTTATCACATCTGTGGATCAAATCTTCAAAGGTTTTGTCTGAAGAGTTGGGATTTATGAGGTCACGTGGAATGCCCCTCAGAGGGCGTTGAGCCCATGGCAGCAGAATTGTGGGGAAAGGCTTTTGTGTGTAGGTGATAGAGGCGGGAGGGGCTCGGGCTGCGCTGGAGGTGTGTGTGTGGTGGGGAGGTGCTGATAGCCAGGGAAGCGCAGCATTGCGAGCGCTGGCCCCTTTTCAGCACGCAACATATAGAGAATGTGGGAGACCAGAGCGCATTCCTAGACACAGACTCACCGTGTTGCTGCTTCCAGTAGAGCTGTGTGAAATGTCAGAAGGAATTAGACCCGTGCTGGAACTGACAAGCACATCGGGCTCTGCAACACTAGGCTTCACTGCACTTTTACAGCCAGGCTTACCAAGTACAGTGAATGAGGAAAATGGAGATATTTTTTTCCTTCAGAAAGGCGGCTGCTTATTAGAAGTTAAAATTTTAAAAAATGTTTAAAAAAGGAGAAAAAAAGAACACAAAAAGCTGCCTAGGTTTCTGCTTACTTCAACAGCGAGCCGCAGCTGTCAAATCTGCAGCCAAGACTGCCTTGTTCCAGCCCCAAGCGTCCCTGGAACAGTGTGCCAGCTGGGACGAGCATCTCCAGGAAAAGCACATTAGAGTGCTCTTGCCTCTGGAACAGAGCATGGTTTTCAGGCTGTGTTCAAGCATGCCAGGCTTTGCTGACTGTACAAAAATGGGCGGGCTCGGTGCAGCAGCATATGTTTGTTGCATTTTTGAGTGCCTTGCGAGCAGCTTTAGCTAATTAGGTCACTAGAGATCATGCTTGGCTTCAGACAAGTACAGTGATACAACTGCATGTGCTGTGAGCTGGAGAGAGTACTCCGTGCTTATACCTCAGCTTCCATTCAGGACATGATGATTCGGTTAAAGGATTGTAATGATCTCTTAAAACAGTATTGGAAAGAAAGCAGTTTTTCCTTGGATGAAGCACGCTGTGAGTTACCTCCTGCAGCAGGGTGAACGGACTGTAGGTGCTGTGAAGGCAGGATAACCCCAATCACTGTGAAGGGTTTAGGAACGTATATAGTTAATTTGATAAATTTGGAGATGTGGCTCGTTGCCGTCTTTGACTCCTCCATTAGAACGTGCGGCTGCTGCAAAGACAAGTTTCACGTGTGTGCGCTTGCATTCTTTGGCCAAAGCTGCTCTCTTTCAGCACTAAATACGAAGCCCCTCTTTGGGTCAGAGCTCCACCCCTGTGAAGGAGCAGAGCCTGTTGAAGCTCTGTAGCCGCCGCTGTCCGCCTGCCATGGCTCCTCCTCCCCTCCCACCCTTGGGTGGAACCAGAGAAGGGAAAACTTGCCCGTAGTTAGCAGGCAGCAGAGCTCGCGGAGCTACGGCAGCAGCATGTCCCAGTAGCCCGGTTAGCAGTGATTCTGTCCTTTCCGAGCTGCTGCTGAGCGCAGGAGAAAATGGTTATAACAATGGGAGCCAGGGAAAATCTGAAAAGGAGTGAGCAGCCGAGAGACCTGGCATTCCTTGGTCAGCTTCAAAGGGAGGTGAAGTATCTGAATCAGCGCAAGAGTAAATGAGCAGTGGCTGCTGCCATGTTGGCAGAACAGAGCTGTTCAGAGGCAGTTGGACAAGTTTGTGGCTGATCCGGTTTATCCAGTGTTGAAGATGGGAAGTTACTTGTCTGCTCCAGCTTACTTTGCTCCCAAGGATCCCTTTCGGTAAGTCTTGCACAGGAATAGCAGTGGGCCTCCAGAGTGTGGTTTCTCCCCTTCGCTGCCATCCTGAGCAGTCAGTGTGTGAGGCTGGAGGAGTGGGGTCCCGTGCTCGTGTGCTAGAAACAGCTGGCCTCAAACTGGGATCCCATATTGCTTTGAGGAGGTGACAGGGAAGATTCCTATTGCCAGCCCCTTCCCAGCTCCCTGGTTCGAGGGAACAGCTCCAGTGTGTGCACAGCCAGGCAGGCTCCTTTCCACAGAGCACTAGATGTGCCACTGTACCCTGTGGCCCTGTGCTTTGCTTACCAGCAAAGGAATGAGATTAATGTGGTTGCTGCTCCTTCTCTTCCAAAGCTCCTTGTGTCTGGGTGAGGTGAGGTGCTGCTGTGGGAGTTCAGGAAGGTGATGTAATCTGCAGTGAGGCAGCACATAATCCTGTTTAAGAAATCAGGTACTTTGCAGGTAACTAGGGATGAGCAGCACACTTCCCTTACATGGAAAGGATTCTTCCATGATATTTGGGTTAATTCAACTTTTATTCGATTTTGGTCCAATTGAACAAATGACAATCGAGAAAGGCGATAGTTCCAGAACAACACTTTGGCTGCATTGCATCTCCACAGTGAGATAAGTCAGTGGGGCTGAACACAGGCAGGCTGGTGATTGACACTGATGTGCTGATTAGGTGGATGCATGGGGAAAAGCACAGCTTGCACTTTCATTGTCTCCCTCCTATCCCCTCTGCTCAGATTTGCTTGTTATTGATCCTGTTCTGCAAACACTTTTGTACTGGTTTGGGAGTAAGGAGCCTATTAGTAAAACAGCCTAGGATAGGAGTAAATACTGCTGCACAGTTGCTGAGCTTCTTTAGGCAACTTTTAAAAACAGCAGCTGCTTTCAAAAGAAGGAAAGTGAGCAGACACTAATTATTTGTAATACGTGTAGGGTATTAAGCTAAGCCATAGATACACCTTCTCCTGAGTGTGTGGAAATGGTTTTTGCATAGTCAGAGCTTAAGCACTCTGTCTTTCTAGTAGTCTGTTTTCTAGCGTCTGTTCTTCCTTGTCTGGTGTCTCTTACGTAGCCAGTGCACACAGTGCTGCTAAGCCCGGGTGAGTAAGCCTTCGGGTGAGCTGCAGGCTGGGGTAGTGCTTTATTCTGCAGCTCTCTGTCTGCGTGACTGTCCTCTCCCTGCCCTGCCTGCAGAATTGGAACCACGGCTCTCCCGAACCTGTCTAGCGTTAACTGATCTGGCCTGACAGTGTGTGTGAGGCAGGCATTTTGTTAATGAGCTCTGCTCGAAGGGATCTGTCTCTTCAGTGCCAGGGAAGTCTTTGCTTCCATGAAGGTATTGGCTTTCATTTAGCTGTAAAAGAGATGCCAGATCAATTGAAACCAGGCTGGTTACCTGTTGTGACCTGATCCTCCTACCGCCCCCCACAAAACCAAGCGTCCATGGAGCAGTGATTTGTGAGCTCTTTCTGCACTTACTGTGCTGCAGAGCATCAGGGCTGAACTCTGCACCCAGATGCTGCCTGCGGTTCCTGGAGGATGGCTGTGGGAGGCAGATTAATTTATTCTGTATAGCCAAAGCTGGGAAGTGAAGAATCATGTCTGGTGTGTGTAATCAGAGCAGGGTTCTGCACCTCTGAAAATGGTGGCTGGGCAGCAAGGGGGAAACACGTCAGGTATGGCTGTCACCAGTACTCCATGAAACTTGATTACCATGGTTTGCCACTCTGTAATAAGAGTAGCAGATAATCTAGGAGAAGATTAGTGGTTTCTAATCTATAAAAGATAGAGGAGCATGGCATATTCCTTTCTTTTGGTTGTGGTGACTGGCAAAGGTTAGCTTCCTTAATACTTGTAGCAGTAATTGCATTCCTGTCTCAGCTGATGTGAACCTTGGTGCAATGGCACAGCTCCAGTGAGGCGGGAGAGGAAGAAATGGCAACTCTTGTATCTTCTGGGATAAAATCCTGACATATCTCTTCAATGAGAGCCTTGTGGAACAATCGTGATGCTTTTATCATTTGGTGAAGGCATTGAAGCCATACCTGTGTGCTGTCAGCCAGTTTCCCCCACCTGCCAAATCTAAAGCCTTTTCAAGGTTCCAGAATGCCTACTAAGTAAGGAAGGTGCTGCTCGGCACCATGGGCTGCAACCGTGTCCTGTTCCCGGCAGGGATTTACGAAGCAGCCAGTTAGACCCATTCCAGCATCCAGCCTCTCCAGGGCTGCTTGCTCTGTTCCTGTTGCCTCATTGCCCAGGGTGGGGTTCTGAGCCTTAAGCTGCAAACTTGTCCTGCCCAGATTTGTTTAATTACATAGCAGAGAACTGACTGCTTGCTGGCTCCACCTCCTTACCTTCATTTTGCTATGGGTGTGTTCCAAATTAGATACTAGTACTTATTTCCGGATGGAAGCAAACTTAACTAAGTGCTATAAGGTTGAATCAAACAATTTAGTACTATAGGGTGGGTAAAGGGAAGACAAATGCACATGATCCCATGGAGCCCACCTAAAAAGAATTGCAGTTTGCATTGCTTTTGCAAAAATTTTACGTTTACTTAGGGAGAAAAAGGAAGGGGTTGAAGGTGAAATTGAAGAGGGGTGAGGAGGGGAAGGTGATGTGCTTAAAAACAAATAAGTGACCCACCTGCTTGGAGAGAACACAGACAGAAAATCAACTCCTGAAATCCTGGTGAAGCAGTCTCCAGCATTGCTGTCTGCATCCCAAGTGCAGGTCTGGTCACAGCTCTCTGAAGATGTAATCACTCCTGGAGCACACACACTGGTACAGGCATGCATGGAGGTGTTGGATAAGTCTTAGGGATCTGATTTGCCCATGCTGAGCCAGATGTTCCTGCCACATAATGATATTAATCTTTGCTGTTAGTCTCCACTTGCTCTTTTTTCCCTCCCACTCACCTACTTGCTCATTCCACACGGGGTATTTACTGGAAATGGAAGCCAAAGGCCAGTGGTTGAAGGCAGAATGCACTGGGATGCCCTCTGGGTCTCGTGCATACCAGGAGCAGGGTGTAACCATGACAGTGCCCCCAGGCTGGGGCTCTAGTGATGTAGCATGTACAGCAATCTTAAATTACTGTTCCCTCTGCTTCACACAACATTGGCAGGGCCTGTTGCATGTGCTAGAGTTCTTTCCCATCACTTGGAGAGGGGACAGGGTTTGATGCACCTCAGCTGGGAGAACAAACACTATAAAAGCCAGATACATTTTAAGGAGCAATCTTCCTGAGGGGAGGGTACAGCACTGAATACTCCATGAGGTGTGTTTTTCCCTGAAGCCAAAGGCTGCTTGCAAGCAGCTTTACCTTGTTGCTCTGCAGTCTCTTGAGATGGCGCAAATAATTCTCTCTGTAGAACACGACCAGCCTCACATATCATCACACTCATTACAAACTGCTGGAGTTTACAAGGAATGTCTGGCACAAATAAGCTTCCAGGAAGCTTATGAGAGGTGAAGTCAACTGCAGCTCTCATCTTAGCCCTGGGAGCCAGTAAAAAGTGCTCCTCCTGTGCCATCAGCAGACTCCAGCACACTGGGTGCTGTCTGGAGGGAAATCACCTAAGCCCCCATCCCACTGCAGTGGTTCCCCCCCAGTGCAGTAACTGAGACAGGTGTTGGGGTAAGGGGCAGAAGAAACTCTTCTTCCCGCATTTGGGAAAACATGGTACTGATGACAGCATTGATCCTCAAGGTGTTTCTTTGAACCAGGCATTGGTGACTAACCTGCTCTGGATTCTGCACTCAGAAATGGCCATTGCCAGACTTATTTTCTTTTTAAAGTCTGAGAACATGCTGCCCAGGGCTAATGGAATAATCTTTAGTGATGCAACTCCTGCCTGTGCCTTATCTCTCCAGTAAGTCACACCTCCATGCTGCTGAAGTTAAACTCCCTTACCCAGTGCATCTAGCTGAGGCAGGATTATTTTGTATTCAGCAAGTCTGGGTTCTGCTTGTGGTTTGCTAAAAAGGTATCTGCAGTAAAATTGCTGCATTTTTTCCTTGATTTTTTTTTGGGCTGGTGGGGTGAGAGGTTTGTTTCTTGAAAGTATGTCGATAGAGGATTAATAATGGTTGCTTGTTGAAATAGAGGCTGACAGATAGGTGAAGGACTTGGGTATTCTCTTCATGAAATCAGAGAATTAGTTTTATTTAGGGTTTTTTTGGTGGGTTGCTCGTGGTGCTTATTTTCTCCTGCACTGTCATTAGCAGAAGGAAGAGCAATTGGCTGGGAGAGGTGGACTTTCATCACAGTTAATTGGTGGATGCAGTAAGTATATGGAGCTCAGGGGGATGAACTGCTTTGAAAACTCTCCCTCAAATGCAGAGTGCTGCAGTTTACCTTTTGGGAGAGGTCTGCTTACAGAACAATAGAAGAGCTTTCCAGAAAGGTTGATGCAAAACTGGCTTTGCATTTCAAAGGGAAGTGGATCCTGCCTCTCTGTCCCGCTTCCTAAACTGGCTGAGGAGGCAGGTGCTCTCACAAGAGGGGTGATGCTATAGAAACACTAAGTAGAAACAGAGCAGAGCTCTCTCTGTGCTGGGCAGCTCTGCAGCTGGAAACTTGCATCCAGAAAGAGGGAGAAAGCAGAGGAGCAAAATTTACAAAGCAGAATTTTTAAACCTACTGATGTGTTTCAATGTGTGGGGATTTGTTTTAAACTTTGGAAGCTTCTTTTTCTTTGTACTGGTTGAATCCGCCTCTCCTTACAAATCTTGAATTTGGTGCTAATTTTCAGTTCAAAGAACATTGGGAAGTGGAAGGGTTTAGTACAGGGCAGACCTACGTGGTGGTAAGCTGCTGCTGAATCTCTCTGTTCTCCATGCAGGAAAGGACTGTTCGTTTGTGACTTGTTGCCAACTGGAACTTTGTTCCTTTGTTTCCTTCAAGGTGCTCTGAATGCCAGGATCCCCTCACTAACTGGTACTACGAGAAAGATGGGAAGCTGTACTGTCACAAAGACTACTGGGGGAAATTTGGGGAATCTTGCCATGGCTGCTCTCTGTTGATGACTGGACCTGTGATGGTAAGGACTTTGAAGGACTCCTGCCTGCATCCAACTCCTCAAACTTAGTTGAGAGTTGTCTTAGTATTCAGATAACTGAATAGACTGAGGGTAATAATCTCCTTGTTACTCTAATCAAAGATCAGAAATGAAACATGTGTGTGCACCTTTTAGATAAAAATTAGTTTTGAATGGGGGTAGCTGTTAAAGGAGGGAGATGTGAGGATCTGAAGCATATGAACAAATAAGGCTGAAAAGTACAGACCTGAGAAGCAGAAAGGTGATTCAGGGGACATCTGTGAACGTTTCTGTAGCAGTGCCTCAGTGTCTCCAGGGGTGATTTTCCACTGCACTGTGGAGTCAAACCTCTTGGCTCAGGATAAGCAGCAGGTTCTGGCAGTGGGAGAGCTGCCATCCAAGTCCCACCTGGGTTGTGGCCAGAGTGCTTCTTCAGGCTGATGATGTCTTGAAGCAGTGTTAGCCCCAACTGCTTTGATGCATTGAACTCTGCCTGCACAATATGGGCTCACCTAAATGTTCCCCTCCTGCCACAAACTTGCAAATATTTAATCTTTAAAACTGCCAAGAGTGAAAGATAACCATTATTTTTCTAGAGCCTAAATAAAAAGCAGGATGATACTCAGTAATATGATGGCTAACTCAAAAGGAAATACTGAGAAATATACAGACAATTTCTGATTGCCTGCAAAAGTCTTTGCATAATACTGTCACTAAAGGAAGTTCTCATAAGGAAAATAGAAAAAGACCAATTAACAAAAATATTCTTTAAAGGTATTTTTTGTCTCAGTTTGTAATTTTTTTTCTGTCAGCTGGCTGATTAAATATCTGAATTTGTGCACTGCCTGTCTGCAAAAAAAAAAGCCCTTTCAGCTTTATTAATTCAGGCGTAACGTTAGTTATCTTGCCAAGAGCAACTGAACAGGAAGGTTTAATACCTTGTTTACTAGTCTGCAGCAGACTATCAGCTATTTTTGATAGCTGAGCAGCTGCCAAATATAGCAGAGGTTCCTGGGACATGAGCTTTGCTTAGCGTGTTGATGTGCTTATTTTGGAGTTCTGCAAACAAGGTGCCAAGGATGGAGTTCAGGGAAGACAGAATGGACTAACATAACTCTCCGGTAAAAAAACTGCCACTTGCCTTAGAGATGTGAATGAACACGTTAATTGGAGAGGAAAGCAGGAGCTGCATCTGTTGATGGGTTTTGGCCCTCCTGAGCTACTCCCTTTTCTGTCTGTAGGTGGCTGGCGAGTACAAGTATCACCCCGAGTGCTTTGCGTGTATGAGCTGCAAAGTGATCATCGAAGATGGGGACACTTATGCACTGGTGCAACATTCCACTCTCTACTGGTAAGAGGAGCTGCACTTTGCCACAGAGCTGCTCCCTACTGAGTGTAAGCCGTGTTCAGCTGGCTCAGAGTGGTTCAGCTGAATGCAACTCTGAGGAATGCCAGGAAGCTGCCTTTGAGGGAGGGAAGAAGGAGTGGTATAAACACTAAAACTATGGCTTGTGGTCAGTGAGAGAACTCAGGCGTGTGAGTTTGGCAGGGAGGAATGGGGCATTGCCATAATGACTTTCTTCACTTCTTCCAGTGGAAAATGCCATAACCAGATTGTGCTGACACCGATGATAGAAAAACACTCCACTGAGTCTCTGCGTGAGCAGCTGCCTTACACACTGACCCTCATCTCCATGCCAGCAGCCACGGATGGCAAGAGGGGGTTCTCTGTGTCTGTTGAAGGTGGCTGCTCCAGCTATGCCACTGGTGTCCAGGTGAAAGAGTGAGTATGACCAGATTGTGTGCAATGTACATGCCCGTGCAGAGGGAGCTGGTAAAAATCCTGCAGCACTGTTGTCCTGAGGGAATCTTGGCATTACAGGGATGTATGTTGGCTAATAGTCGTTTGTGTTTGGTCTTCATTTCAGTCTTGTGACAACCTTAACTGATAATTGTATCTCTCAGTGCTGTCTCCTTCAGTGAACACAAAACATTTGGACTAACAATTTTACCACTGGTGATATGAAGAGCTCTCTCCAAACCAGCTTAGACCTAAGCACTTGGTCTAATTGTAGCTCCCTGTTTTGGTAGATTAGCATTGTTTTATTTCAAAATACCAATATGAAGGGGAGCGTATTTTTGATAATTTTGGCTAAACTGATTTCACATACGGACTGTAATTCCCATATTTAGAGTTAACAGGATGCACATCAGCCCAGATGTCCGAAACGCCATCCACCCTGCAGATCGGATCCTGGAGATCAATGGAGCTCCTATCCGTACCTTACAGGTGGAGGAGGTGGGTAGAGTTCTATTCTGAAGCCTCCTTCTCCTTTGCCTTCCTACATCTTTTCTCTTTCCTGACACTCTTCTCCCACCCTACATACAGTGTATGTACACTGCTAGCGCTCGTGCTGACAGGAGGAATAAACATAAAGACAAGCTTTGCCTTCCAGCTGGAGAGGAAAATGTAACAGATGGAAATGCAATTAGGATTCAGTCCTGATTTTGTGGCATTCAAATGTGAAGGGAGGTAATAAGAAAAGTCTAGGGCTGTGACAGAGGACAGAGAGGCTGTGAAGACTCTCCCATGCACTGCTAGTAAAGTGCACAGTTCTGATCCTTTTAGAGGCACTGCTAATACACAAGGGCCTAGCTGATCCTAGGGACATTTCCCATTGCAAAAAAACTATTTGCTGTCTGTATTTACACGTAGATGCTTTCTACAGATACCAGGTAGTGCTGCAAGAGTGCGGGGGGGGCACCGTCACCTTCACTTCCCAAGGGTTTTATTTACTGTTGGTGCTGAAGAGAACACGAGGAGCACAAGACATCTCTCAGATAAATCTCCATGTAGCTTTTGATTTTTTGCAGCACTTTTCAAGGTGGAAACTTGTGTAGTTTTTGAACACTTCTCAGAAAAAGAAAAGTATTTGATGGAGTCATAAAATACCAGCCTGGAAAGCACCTCAAGGATCATCTGGTCCAATCTTTCTTGGCAAAAGCCAAGCTCTCTATCTAGAGCACTATGTCCAGCTGAAACATAAATATGTCCAGTGTTGGGGAATCCACCACTTTGCTGGGTAGATTATTGCAAGGGCTGATTGTTTTTTGTAAATAACTGTCTTTGTGTCTACCTGGAATCTTTCCAGGATTAATTTGTACCCATTACCCCTTGTATTTTCCATGTAACTCCTTGTGAAAGGGGAGTCTCTGTCTTCTTTGTAGCCACTCTTTTTAAATACTGGAACATGGTGATGAGGTCTCCCCTAAACCTTCTTCTCTCAAGGCTGAACAGACCTGATTCTCTCAGCCTTTCCTCATGTGGCAGCTTCGCAGCACTTCAGTCATTTTTGTGGACCCTCTCTGGACCCTCTCCAGCCTGTCCACATCTTTTTCATATACATTACTTGTAGCTGACCAGAAGGAAGTATTGGACAGCATAAGGAACTTCTGTGTTGGCAGCTTGATTTGTCTGGTAGACAGTTGTGGTGCACATAACTAAACCACAGCTATGGAGTGATCTCACTGGACTCTCTCCTCTGATTCCTGAGGGGCATTCCCTGTGTCTCCTGTCTCCTGTTGTTTGCATTCCTCCTGCCTGCTGCTATCCTGCCCTTTGGTTTGGTTTCAGGTGGAGGAATTGATTCGCAAGACAAGCCAGACCCTTCAGCTGCTGATAGAGCACGACCCTGTGTCGCAGCGCTTGGACAGGCTTCGCTTGGACTCCCGCCTTCCCACCCACATAAAGACACCCATCTCCCCACGCTCCCTCTCTCCTCTGGACATCAAGGAGAACCTGGAAGGAACTCTCCGACGGCGCTCCCTCAGGTAAAGACTTGGAAGCATTGCTTCTGACCTATCTTGCCTTCGCCCTGTGCTCTCTGGCTGGGCACCTTAGGCTTGTGATCGCAGTGACTGTGGGGACAGGGCTTATCTCTGATGTGAGCCGTGGTACAAACCATTGGAGAAGTGATGGAGAGCTTTGCATTCTGCTGTTGATGTATATTCTCCCTCCGTTCCCTTTCAGGATGACAAACTTTCCTTGCTAAAAATAAGGAGCTCTGCTGTTAACATAGAAAAGCTACTAAGTTTCAGAGTTAGAAAATGTGAAGGTCAGGTTTTTTTTACCAGCGTTAAATGACTGGGGAAGAATGTGTCCTTAAGGGGAATCTGGCTGAGACCTGGGACTTGGGAAAAAGTCTTTCTAAGAGTGGAGCACTCAGTTGCTTATTTAGTCATTTCCCAGTACATTGTTTAGAGATAGCAAGTGATGTGTCTTCACAGTTTCCTCCCCCTGTTCTCACAGCTCCACCTCAGACTGCCAGTGCAGGAGATGTTAGGCAGCTCTGACTTGGAAGCTGCTCTGGATTTGTAAGGAGCTCCCACAGTCCTGGGAAAGCATCTGGCTTTGGAGATAGTAAAAGCACTGGAGCATATTAGAAACTGGTCCCTTAGCAGTGAATGATGGGATATGCTGGACCAAAAGTTTCTCAGCAGCTTCCCTGATCTTCCTGCCATCCTTGTTTTCCAGGCGAAGTAACAGCATTTCTAAGTCTCCCGGCCCCAGCTCTCCAAAGGAACCGCTCCTTCTGAGCCGTGACATCAGCCGTTCTGAATCCCTGCGCTCCACTTCCAGCTGCTCCCAGCAGATCTTCCGGCCCTGTGACCTGATTCATGGCGAAGTTCTAGGAAAAGGATTTTTTGGACAAGCGATCAAGGTGAGGGAAGTCCTCAAACATTCATCAATTACTTTGAGTACAGCAATGTCTGCCTGTCTTGGGATCTTCCACCACAATCTTGGTGGTTTTGCCTTGCCAATAGTGATCAGTCTTGGATCTTCCCTGGTTTGCTCTGAGATCCATTTCTATTTCATTCCCTGACCATGGGTATCTCTGACTGCAGATGGTTTTGACTTTAGCCCCTTTGAATGTCAACCTTAGCCATACATGCTGATCTCCTGAGTCAGATTTAGCACCCCAGAGTGCCTGTCACAGTAGCCTCCTGGGTGAGGTGGGGAGAACAGGGAACAGGCTACACTTCCTCTTATGAGCATCTTTCTTATGATGAGGTCCATCCAGCTCCCCAGCATTTCTTACCCACCCTTAGTGTGGCATGTTTGGGGGTTTGTTAGGCTGATGTAGTGACCATGTCTGAACCCCTGGAACAGCCTAAATGGCTTGTCAGTGTGGAGGTGGTGGTCAGATCTTGCATGACTCTCACAGTTCTAATCTCAATCAATAGCAATTCTCTTGCATTTAAGCTCTCTGATCTTGACCGAGGGTACTCCAACAGTTCCTATCCCAATATTCCTGACAGCATCAGGGTGCAACTTCCTCTGCCTTGTTAAGGTTCTGTGAGCTCCTCAGTACTCAGATTGCACTCACCATGGGATGGGACTTCTCCCCTTACACTGGTATAAACTTGAGGTGTCCAGCCACCATGTCCATCTCATGCTTCCACGGGAGTGATGAGCCAGTACTACAAATCCAACGCTTGATCCGTACTAATGAGCATATTTCTCTTCTCCTCTGCTCATAGAGAAATAACAGGTGCAGGTAAGTGGAACCTTTGCTCTGTCGCATGATTTTGTCACCTGTGTCCCAGCAGTTACTGGCACAAAGGCATTTATTTTCTGCTCAAATTACCCCATGGCTATCCTGTTCTGGTGCATGCTCTGGGAGTTAAATTTGCCCCTGTGGAGTTTCATGTGACTCTTGTTTCAGTTTTGCTGGTATGTCAGCTTAAGAATTCCACTTAGCCTTGCCTTTGTCTCTTCATTTCCCTTTATCATTGGATATTAGATGTCCCTGGCTTTCATATCCCTTGCTGAAACATGCAGCGTTCCCTGGCTCGTTACTTGTGTATGGATGCTTGATTTCAGACGGGAGCAGAAGAATATTGTACTCCTGCTTCTGTTGTGTTTTTCCATGCACCCACATTCCACCTATGTCAGCTTTGTTATGTCCATGGCTCCAAACAGAACTAGTGTGTCACAGTGTTTGCAAGAACTCATAAGCTTCCTAAACACTGTAACTGGGCCTTGTGTTCTGGATTTCAGTTCTAGAGGTTTTCTGAAGGACGTGGTTTTTTTGTGGTTTTTTTTTTTTTTTTTTAAGGTGGGAGGCAAAAAAGTGACGTTTTTGTTAAGATTCAGATTGACTGGGTGTGATGCAGCAAGTACTGTATCTGGTCACATAATTCTCTTCTGATCCGAGAGGCAAGGTGGTTGTTTAGTTCCCTGGAGATCTTAAGGAGCCAGAGCTGTCCAAGTTAAGCAAAGAAAGAGGAGAAGATTTCCAGGAAAACATGCTCATAGGAATTTGGACCCTTTCTACTCACTCCTGCACCCCATGCAAGCAAGCCTGAGCTGGTTACAAAAAACCTCCATGACACAGCAAAATGCTAGGAACTAGTTGGAGACAGGCAAACAGTTCTTGAGGAACTGGAAATGCTTTCCATGTCAAGAGCCAGGAAATTTATTACCTTATTATTATGGTGGATTTCTCTGTGTTTTCCACTGCTCTAGGACATTCCTTGCAGGTTGAAACACACTGCTCCAAAGGAGCAAGGTAAAATTAACTGCTTCCTGCCTTAACTGAACAGGCTGTGCACTCCAGTTCCACTTGCATGTTGATGAGATTCAGATTCCCCATAAAATCAAACCATTTATAATGCAGTTTTGGGTTGTTTGGTTTGGCTTCTGATACAAGTGAACATTGATTCCTTTGCTGATACAGAAAATAGTTGGTAAAGCCTGTGTACAAAATGTGAATATTCCACCAGGCAAATGTGTCCACAAGGAAACTTTGAGGCATGCACCAGTGTGGAACTGGTGCCTCTGGAGGCTTTGGCAGCCTGTGTGCACACTCAGCCCTGTTGCTACCCAAACTGGAGCCTTCAGCTCTGGGTCTTGGCATGATCCTCTGTCAGCTTTAGGCAGTTTCTGTTTCACATACAGCGTCTTTGATGAATTCTAAAAGGAGAAGTTTCACGCAGTTTTTGGCAGATCCCTGGGCTCTGAATTTCCTCCCATCTCTATTCTCTGGATGGAGGGGAATGTCACACTTCTTCAGAAGAATCACAGGAGCATTGGAGCTGTGTATTCTTGAACCTTGCCTGTAGTTGTGGCTTTTGTTTCCACCAGGTGACCCACAAAGCAACAGGAAAGGTGATGGTGATGAAGGAGCTGATTCGCTGTGATGAGGAAACACAGAAGACTTTCTTGACAGAGGTAGGAGCAGGATTTCAAAAAGTTTCTGAGCCAGTAGTGTGGTGGAACTCTCTCATCTTCTCCAGAGAGGTCTTGCCAGCAACATGAAGGTGCTGAGGAGGGAGACATTGCATGGGCAAAGGCTGACATGAGCTGAGTGTTTGCTGCACTGAAGTGTGACTCACACTGGGCAACAGACGTTGTTTCAGCTCCAGTTCATTAATTTTTCAGTGATAAGACCAGCCTCAGTTAGAGGCAAATTGAGCTGTGCAGTACATAAAGGATTTATCCCTTGAGCCTTGTGCATAAGTACAAAGGATGAGGGCCAATATCTGTAAGATATTTAAGACTCATGCTGTATTTAAGTAGAACTATTTTCTTGGTGGCTGCCTACCATGTTTTTCAAAGTCAGATTTAGCTTAAAGGCAGCTCCCTAGACACCTGACACTGCTGTCGTGGCCCTGACACACAGAGCACAGACCCAATAACTGCCCTGGAGAGCTTCTCACTGAAAAGTTAGCCAAACTCAAGGGTGCTCTCCTTAAAGACTAAGATCAGGTTAAATGCACAGCATGAAAATGAAGAGGCAACAGTTAATTGACTGCCTTAAGGTTGGGGTTTGAGGGTTCTCTGTGGTTCCTGAACAGGACTTTGAGTGCTGGAGTGCTTTTCACCAGAGAATGGATCTGTCAGGTTGTGTTCCATTCACTTTTTGGGGTGGGATGTCTCTGTTTGCAGGTGAAGGTGATGCGCAGCCTGGACCACCCCAACGTGCTGAAGTTCATTGGTGTGCTGTACAAGGACAAGAAGCTGAATCTCCTCACCGAGTACATTGAGGGGGGCACGCTGAAGGACTTCCTCCGCAATGCAGTGAGTATGGACACCTGGGAGACCTGTACTCAGTGAGCCTGAGTGTGGTGATGGTTGTACCAGCCTTATATACTCATTATTAGTCTTCTTGGGAGCTGTGTGGTAAAGCTGCTTCTTAGCTGTGGGTGAGCTTGAAGCAGGAAGCCTCTTCTTTCTGGGGCTGTATCGTGTCTCTGCTGTAAGAGTCCCTGTTGTGAAGGAACTGCTGTCACCAGCTGGCCAGTGAGACAGTCCCTGACCAGTGAGGATTTGTCTTTCAGGACCCATTCCCCTGGCAGCAGAAGGTCAGCTTTGCCAAAGGGATTGCCTCTGGAATGGTGAGTTGGACTGTCACTTCATCACAGAGCAGACTCTGGGGTCAGGGTTAGTGGCTTCAGCAGGGTGGTGTATGAGGGGCTGTGAACACTGCCTGACTACTAGAATTGGGTTGAATCTGTAAATGCTCAACTGGGAACCCCTAACACCAGCTTTTCTCCTTCTGTTTCAGGCTTACTTGCACTCCATGTGCATCATTCACAGAGACCTGAATTCACACAATTGCCTGATCAAGCTGGTGAGTTACACCTCTGTTCCCACAGCATGCTGCTCCTCTCCTTGGCACCTTCCTCCCTTGGTTTTCTCCACATGATGTTTCTTCTTTTGTAAGGGTGGAACTGATTTCAGAGAGGCTTTGTGCCCCAAGCAAAGAGCTTTATTCTGACACAGGATTTTCCAGACTGATCTAGCTTTCACTGTTTCTGTGTTTTGTACTCTTACCACCCTTCCTCTATTACAGCAGCTCCTGTAACAGTCACCTTCTGAGTTAGTATAGCTCTGTTCTTTATCTCGACTATGAGATGTTCTCTACAGCGGTTTCTTTTAAGCACTTGATGACTTTTTATTGGCACTCAGGATTCAGACAAGTGTGTAGGTGTGTGCACGTGTGTGTTCTCTCTTTTTTAAATGCTGGGTCACAAGATTTTTGTGTAGTTTCATTCCCTCAAGCCTGCCCTTGTTCACTTGGCTTCAGACAACCTAGGATGAAAGTCCAAGTTAATTCCTGACCAGGTGAAAGAAAGGACCTTTCTAAACAGAAAGGTCCAGGCTTCCCCTGGCAAGTGTTGCCAAATTGATGGGATAAGTGCTAGCAACCACACAGGAAGTAAGACAATGAAGGGAGGAAGTGATGAGTTGGGATCATGAATGGGGTATCTTACACCTGTCTGGACATCTTGCTATGCTCGTGTGGCTGCAGGAAACCTGGATAGTTGCCCTTAGACTGTAGTTGGTAGTGAACAGGAATTGCAGCCTCTTTGCTCCTGAAAGGAGCTGAGAGGAATCAGTGGCTTGTACTAAATCCCCTGTGCAGGATAAGACAGTGGTGGTGGCTGACTTTGGTCTGTCTCGGCTGATTGTGGAGGAAAGGAAAAAACCCACTTTGGAGAAGCCGTCTGCCAAGAAACGAACGCTGCGCAAGAGCGACAGGAAGAAGCGCTACACGGTGGTTGGGAACCCCTACTGGATGGCCCCAGAGATGCTGAATGGTAAGAGTCCAGTAGTGGGGAGCAGGCAAGGAGACGAGGTACAGAGATGACAGGATTACTGAAAGTTTCTGCACCCCAGTAACAATCAAACCTTTTGGAGCCTGTGGTTTTAGACCTCCTGATATGGAAGCTTATTTATACACACAGAGGCCATAGCTGCAGTCCTGCAGTACCTGACCTGGTAAACCTTTGTACCAGCCCAGATAATGTTTCTGGCTTGACAACAGAATTCTTCAGGAGGGCAACAGAAGTGAACTTGCTACAATCCAGATAAAAGGGAAGACAAAAGAGGCCTGAGATAAAACTGAACCCAAGATCAATTTCTGTTACAGCCTCATGCTTTGGAACTGCCCCTTGAAACAGGAATCATTACACTCCAGGATGAAGTTTACCTGTGCTGTTGCATAGATCTAGGGAGAGGCCATCTGCTGCCAGATTTGCTGAAGCCTCAGGATTGAGGTGGGAGTTGTCCAAGTGCAGGGAACTCTGGGTTTTGGCGTGCAGTCCTCTGTTGCATTAAGGTTGAGCTGTGACCCTTAGAGGAAAAGCTGCCTCTGCAGGAGTTGAGGTGAGGGTGAAATGCAGTGGATACAATTTTCTCCTAATGAGCCAGGTCTCTTTGACTAGGTTGGGCAGTTGGGCTGGCTGGGATATCAGCACTGTCCAGCACACGCTATTGGGGAAGGGAGGACTGGGCTCCTCTGCCCCAGCTCAGTTCTCCATGTTGCCTTCTAGTGTGCTGTTCTGTTTGCCTTTCCTCAAGGCCTCCAGCCCTAAGGGAGTCTGAGGCTGCTTCTCAGAGTTTGTCTCAGTCCTGGCATTTGACAAGAGAACAGCAAGAGCATAGTCTGACATCACCTCGGAAAGCAAGGCTGTTTACCAGCTACTGGCTTGGGAGGGGTGTGTCTGGAAGCAGAGCATGGCATGCTGGAGCCCGCCAGCTTTCCCAGGATCAAAGTGCTGCCGGTGTGTAATTTATTATCTCTGCAGTCACTGCAGCAGGGACTCGCTGGCTGCTGGGGAAGCTGAGCACTGGCTCCATGCACTGGAGAGATGCACAAGAACAGCAATCAGTGGAAATGGGCAGAAGCTTTCCACAGTTATCCTTAGCATTTGCTCAGACCTAATACAGTGTTGTCCTGTAATTCCCCACTACAAGAGAGAAGCAGGCTTAAAATCTGTAATGGCAGTGTAATGCAGTTGGTACATACAGATCTTGGGGCGACTGACCCTGCTCAGGTTTAAGCCTTGCTTTGTCTCCTGTTTTAGGGCCCTCCAGGGAATAGCCTTAATTAAACTTTGTACTGGCAGCTCCTGAAATAGCTGGATGGGTAACTCTCTCTTTACAGAGCTGAATGTCTCATGTTTCCTACAGGACAGAGCTACGATGAGATGGTGGACATTTTTTCATTTGGGATTGTTCTCTGTGAGGTAAGACAAGGACATTACATGGCATCTTTAATGGACCTTGTCCCCATCTCTGTGCACACATGGTATCACCCCGATCTCTGTCTGAGTGTGCAGCCTGTGACCTAACAGCACATTATTACTGAATTAGACTGGGAGAACAAGCTTACCCTGCCTCTGTTTCCTCAAGAAAGATAACTGTCTTGTAGTTTTCTGGTCCCAGTTTCTTCCTGGACTGAAAGAAATGCAGAGGTTGCTCCTGGACTGAGAGAAGCTGTAAAAGAGTCATCAGGTTCTGATTGAGCCCTGGTATCCATTTGAAAGTAGATGTATTCCCTAGAATTCCGATGCTTTTTTCTTTTTCTGCTGCCTCATTAAAAGAACAATCAGCTGCATAATCTCAGCAAATTCAGGGCCTCCACTGGGGATGGCACTTCACTTCAAAGAAGTGGAAACAAAAACCTCTTTGCAGGTCGATTAATGAAGCTTGCACCCTGAAGTCTGTTGGCTTGGTTTATTTCTGAGCCAGTGCAGAGTCTGACTGTTATATCAGGCTTTTCTATCTGCAAAACAAAAAGCAGCACTTGAAAGCTGCAGGGTATTTTCAGTTTAAAACGTGTATGTAACAGTGGAAATACAGATAAAAGGCAAGGTGTTATGTGTAACACAGCAGTTGCAGGAACACCAGGGGATGCCAGCACAGTTTCATCTTCAGTGTTTGGATGAAGGGAACGAAGAAAATGTCCGTGCATAAATCTTTGTGGTCTCATCTGGAGCTCTGTTTACACTTGGGCCCTCCTCTCAGAGAATGCTGTGGTTGTGAGTGATAGATTTAGGAACTTGAAAAATCTGTTTGTGGGATTAAAACAATTGTTTAATCTAGGAAAAAAGACAAATAACGGGGTAGTAGCATATGAACATTTTCCTTGTTACCGAAACAATAATGCTAAAAAAAAAAAAAAAAAGAAAAAAAGAAGGAAATAAACCTGCCAAAATACATAATGGGCGTTTCTGTCTAGTTACAGGATGTGGTTGTGCTGAGTTATTGGCATAGAAAAGCCTGGGTGGTTATAAATACACCCCTTCTGTGATACCCGATGAGGCTTTAAACCTAATACTCTGTCCATGTGAAAGTTTGTATTGACCTTGTGAGTCCAGATCACCCTAGAGCTCTCTGCTGTGGGCTCCTTCCCTCCTGCACTTGTGCTGGAGGTGGTAAGCACTGGGGCAATGCTGGGGCAGGGCTTCCCTGTCCACCCAGCTCTTTACTGGGCCTCCTTTACCTGCGGCCTCCTGGGTGTCAGTTATGGTTGTTCTTATCCAACCTTCTGGCTGTGGTGGGGGTTGAATCTCTCACTGGCAGAACAACTCAGAATTAGGGGTGCTGTTGGCTTCCCAGCATTGGTTTAGGACAGGCTCTGTACTGAGGGGCTTTGCTGCTGGCGTGGTAAGATGGTTAGAAAGGAGAAGGATGGGATGGTGATGCACTGATTACCTGCAATCAGGAGGGGCTGCATCATCCCCAGCTGCAAGACACTGTTGAGCTCCCTGAAAGGGGCCCATCATGCTGTGTCTTCTGGCAGAGAAACCCTGGGCAGAAGGAGAAGATGTCTGGGACTTCCTTCACAGCCATGGACACATTGCCAGGTCTTGAAAAAGTTTCCAGTGAAATTTATCTGTACATAGTGCCATGAGCAAGTGGCTTCATTGGAAAGGAAGAACAGTGTTTCTGTTCTTTCCTTTCCACAATAATACTTTGAAGGAGCCCCTGCCTGATGCAGAAGTTCCCTGTTTGTTAACAATCTGGAACTGTTGCAGTACTTAAGTGCTTCTCTCATTTCTCCCTAGATCATAGGCCAGGTTTATGCCGACCCAGACTGTCTCCCACGCACACTGGATTTTGGCCTTAATGTCAAGCTGTTCTGGGAGAAGTTTGTTCCTGCTGATTGTCCTCCAGCGTTTTTCCCTCTGGCTGCTATTTGCTGCAGACTGGAACCAGAGAGCAGGTAGGTTTGGGATCTGGAGGACTCCACTTCAGAAGCCTGCAGAATGTGTTTGTATTCCCATAGTGGAAGGACTGCTCTGCAGAGGGCAGTTCCAGCCTTCTGTGGAAATGCTCAAAGGCTTCCATGAGTGACAGACTTCAGACTCAACAGTTTGGAAGAGAGACCCCTGTATATGGTGGAGATCTTTGAAACAATTCCAAGACAGAGAGAGTAAAGGAGGAATGATTGTTCAGGATTTCTCAGGTGCAGAGTAGTGGCAGACTATAACAGTAAGGTAAATACTTCATTTGATTTCAGTTATGAAACTTGTAGCTTCAGAACAGTGTTGCTGCCAAGCAGGTTCCAAAGAGCCAGACCTCCTTGGTCACTCACTGGCTGTAAAAATGGGTAGCCCAGACAGCTGGGGGCTTTGCAGTCTTGGAAGCTGAATGGGGAGGAAATCATGGCTCTGTTCACCACTCTGTATGTGGTACAGGGACCTGGATGGACAACTAGCTCAGCCTTTCCAGATGATGTTCTGCTTCCTCTTTCCTACTCATGTTTCCTCACTGCTGCTTCTAGGCCCCCTTTTTCCAAGCTGGAAGATTCCTTTGAAGCTCTCTCTCTGTACCTGGGAGAACTTGCCATCCCCCTTCCATCTGAGCTGGAGGAGCTGGACCACAATGTGAGTGTGCAGTATGGACTGAACCGTGACAAGCTACCTGAAAACACAACCTAGTCCTGCTGCCTGCATCACTTCTGTTGGAGCTGGGATGAGCAGCAGGGAGGGAGATGCACTTCAGCCACTTCCAGGGCATTAACAGGGCACCATGCTGTGCATTTGCTGCACTGCCTCTCTCTCCCCACCCAACTTCTCTCCTCCTGGGTATCTTGATTCACTGTGGATTTCTGGCATGTTTCAGAAGCAAAAAGGACTGTTTCCTGCCAGCTGCACCTAGGAAAGCTGCTGAACACTATTTTTCTGGCTTGAGAAATATTTCTCTGGCCTTTTCAGGCTTCTTTACTGTGGTGCCTTAGAACTTGACTGCAAGCTGTGAAGCCACCCTGGCCTGTCTGCCAGGGAGGGAATTGCTGTAGGAGACTCTCCTGGGTAAGGACCAGCACTTCTGGAACAGCTTCTCCCACTGACTGCCCTGCTTAGAAAGCTGGGGACATTGGACATCCAGCAACATGTCCCACCAGGACAGCATATGTATGTATTTGCATGTGTTTCCCAGAACAACCCACTGAGATTTTGGCCTCTGACACACATCAGAGGAAGGAGTAAAAAGCCCAGGAATTGGGCAGCTCTCTGGAAATACCTTGTCTCTGGGAAAGCACATGAGTTGTTGTTTTGATTTTGTGGGCTTTTATTCCTTCTCTGTCTCTGAATACCTCCAAAAGCCTGCCTAGAAACACTAAGACTGAGCTCTGCTTGCCCCTCCTGATGGCAAATGAGGCAGGCAGCAAATGAGCCACTGGAGTATTTTCAGACCCTGCACCTGCAGTGAGTTTGCCTGCCCAAAACCTTAACCTAGATGAAAGTATTTGAACCTGAATGCGTAGCTCTGCACTAGGCACTAGCTGTGGATATGCCCGAGTGCTTGAGCTCTTGGCCTGTGGATGTGAGGTGACAGAAATGGTGGCAGAAGGTGCTTGTCAGAAAGCCAAAGGTTTGAAGTGGCTCAGACCTTGGGCATGGACAATGGCAAAAGGGAACTTGCCCAAGGTTAATTAAAAAGGATGGACTTGTCATGAATAGAAAAGTACTGGAGAATGTCCCATCCTCCCTGGAGTGGCAGCTGGAGAAATAATAATTCAGTTGCCGTTACCTTATCCTTTCCTGCAGATTGTGCAAGTTGCTCCTTTTGAAGGTCCTTCTTGCAGCTGCTGCTGCAGCACCTGAGCTGATTCTCCAAACAGAAATTTTCCTCAGGGTCATTCCCTGCTCTGGGGCAAAGAAAAAAAAAGGGCTTGGAGTCATTGGGAAGTGGGTAGGGGTGTATTTTCTTCCAGTACTTCTCTTCTTCTTCCCTTGATGGGAGAAGGAAGGAAGAAAGCTACTGCTGCAGTAGCTCACACGGTTGGCAGAACTGGATCAAGTTCTGCTTATAAGTCTCACAAACATCATGGTTTAACTGGATTTTCAGTGTGCTCCTTTTTCCCTCCTCCCTTCAGCATTGAATGGTGGGGAATGGGTGTTAGTCTTTGCTGTTACTTTGGTTTCCTCCCCCTACCCATGAGTTTAAAGTATTATGTAAAATAACACGGGACCAGCCATCACCTGACACCAGGTATGCAAGGGGCATGTTTTTAGTCTGTGTAGCGGTGTTTTAGAAACACTGGGGACTCCCTGTGCTCTATGTTAGGCAGGAGCCTCTCTAAACTGGGTCCAGTGGATCCAGTATTGTTAATAGGATTTGCCCTTTTATTCCCTCTCCCAGGCTGGTTTGTGAGGGGACCCCTGAAGGGAGAGTTCTGGGTGATGTGTGGGTGGGGTTTATGAACTGTGATTTGCACAGCTCCACATTCTAACTAAATTAAAAAGCAGTAACTGTACGCTATTGAGAACAAGATTTTGTGGTCTCTGTGTTAAATAAATCCAGAAGCTGTAACTTTCTCAGGTTTCTGTGGTCACAAAATGGCAACATCAAAACTGCCCAGATGAGGTACCATGTAGAACACCCTTTTTATAGTCAGTGGACTCTGCCACGTTCACAGAACTGCAGAATCACAGTGCAGTGCTCTGTAGGACTATTTACCTGGAGTGAGGGAAAGGGAAAAAGTTGTTACGTTCTGTTCATTTGTTGGTTGGTTTTTAAGGGTGAACAGGAGTCAGCAGATCATGGAGGCTCTCTCCATTTTCCTTTTCTAATCCAGGGGAAAAGAAACAGCCTGTTCTTGGAAACTTCTTATTCTGAAATATGTAGTTCAAGGGACATTTGTTAAGACAACAACTGAACAAAAATGTTACTGTTACTACTTCCTGTAACCTGCTGTGCTGTCCCCATTGTACTTCTCAAGGGATGGAGCTGCTGCTGAGCAGCACCAAAGCAGAACTGACCCAGGCCAGTGCAAGAAGGGGCTGTAATCAAGAGTGTGTTCCCATGGGCCTGCCTGCTGAGTCACCCACAGCTGCTTTTCAGGAAAAGTCTCCCAGTCCAAGAG
Organism: Picathartes gymnocephalus; assembly: GCA_013390045.1. Lineage (NCBI taxonomy): Eukaryota > Metazoa > Chordata > Aves > Passeriformes > Picathartidae > Picathartes > Picathartes gymnocephalus. Next base: position 82,415 of record WEKY01060559.1, on the reverse strand, counting down.
CAGCTGCTGGCAGCAGGGAGACAAGCTCCATGCCCCTTGTCAGGGCTGGTGAGTGCAGGCACTGCTTGTAGGGATTTACCTTTGGGCCTGGCAAACTGAAGTGGCATCTTCCCTTCTCCTCAATTCAAAGTCTGAAACAAGGCAAAGGATCCTGCTCTGACAGGAGGAATGCACAGATGAGCCACAGTCCACACAGGTCTACAGAGCATTCTTCTTTTAAGCTTTAATACAAGGTAGCACAGTCTGCACCTTCTCATAATGAGGTATTTAAAACATTTTACAAAGAAATGGTATTCAAAGGCATTTAAAAATAAAATATTTCCCTTCTCTGAATCAAACATTAACACTAAAACCCCTGCTGCCAAGTGCTGCTCCCTGTTAGGCCCACAGCTATAAAGCAGATGGCTACAAAACTTACTTGAATGGCTTGAATCCCCTGGAGCAGGGACAGATGTTTCCCTGAACTGCCCTTGCCTTGGTGCCATTAGGGAGACACTGCAGCAACCATCCCTTCCAAACCCCTGAAATGCTAATAAAAGTTGTTACAAAACCTCTCTAATAGGACCAGGCTCTGTAAGTAAGTAGTCTTGGTGCACAAGCTGAGTGTGTGACAGAGGCTGGGCCAGGAGCCATGCCAGAACTTCGGTATCTTACGGAACAGCTGCCCTGTTCTGCCCTTAGACCTGGAGCTGCTGTATTGTGATCAGGGTGACCTCCACAGCTTGACCACTCTGTCCAGCACTGGCTCTGTAGGAAGCCAAGGGAATTCAAGAGAGGATGTTATCTATCCTCATTGTTTAACCTGCTGTAAGTAACTGAAGGGCAGTTTGTTTTGTTCACTCCACAACTATCCACCACTCACCCTTGCTTTCCTGGTCTGTGTAAGTGAGCAGGAGGCACAGACAGACCCCTTGGACACCTACAATTGTGGCTGTGCATGTAGCACCACAGGGGAATGGAGAAGTGGCCTCAGCCCTGGAAGACCTGGATTTGTCAAGAGCTTGAGGAGAGCTTTCCCAAACTGGCACTGGGGCTAAACATACTGCTTCTGCCGAAGACATCCCTTAAATAAGCTCTTCCTTGGACCTGATCCAGTAGCAGGATTCTGGACAGTGCTTCCAGCTCTCAGCCACTAAAGCAAAAAGGCAGGAACTATAATCAGAATGTAATTATCTAGCTAAGTCTGACATGAAGCTCCCCTCAGTCCCTGCAGTACTGTTCTCTCCTGAGGTTCCAGGCTGAAACTTAAGTAACAGTGCACACCGTTAAATAGGAAAAGAACAGAAAAAGAGGAAGCTACAACCACACTCTGGGCTATGGGATCTGTGGCCAGTTGTAAGCCTGGCCCATCATCCCCCCCGAGCTCCTTGGCACAGCATGGAGACAGGTGGGAGGAAGCAGCAGAATCCACCACACCAGTCCCCAGCTGATCATGCACTGAATGGTGCTGCTCAAACAGATGATGAATAGCCCATTGTTCTGTTCCTCTGCATCACCTTCATCTGGCGTTCATCAAAAAGAAAACAAAATAGAAATGAACACACGCAACCCCTGCACTCACAGTGGGAAGCTGGAGGCTTTGCTCAGCCTGTAGCACTCCTGCCCGAGCTGCTCAGGCACCAGGAGTCCCCGCCTGCCCCATGAGGGGGCCGCTGCCATCCCGTGTGTCCTCCACGGGTGTCTGGTTGGTGTGCACCACAATGGTGTTCTCATCCACGAGCTCGCACGCAGGGTTAGTGAATGCTGACAGGGGCAGTGTGATACGCTGCATTTCACGCTCATAAACCTTCTGCTCGTGCTTCTCCTTCAGGTCTTTCCCCCTGCATTAAAACAGAAACCAAAACATGTACAGGGGGTGAGTGCTGCTGGGAGGGAGAGTCTCAGTAGAGCTGATATAGTAGAGAAGAAGGGACTCTGCTCTTGAAGATAAACAGAGGTTTCAGCTGCATACAAAGGGCCAGAAATATTCTGTACTGTAAGCAGAGGACCACAGTTGAAAAACAAGCAGCCAAGTGAAGTCTGTCCCTCCCTCAAACTGGCTTATTCAGTGACATTGCTGCTGATGAATGACTGTAAAGCCAGGCCCCTCCTTCAAACCACAGAGCTGCCATATGTTTCCTTATCCTTTACAGTCCCACAGCACTGCCTGGTGCAGGCCCAGGGGAGAAGTGAGACAGTGCAGAGGCTGCTGCTGTGGAAAAGAGCTTCTGTAACCTGCTTCATCTGAAACAAATACTGGAGGTGGTGACAGCTTCTGCCTTTAGTTGCAGCAAATTAAGCTGTCCAGAAAGTATTAAAGGTGACTTCAGAGCTGGCCCTGCCTTCTGCCACTGCAGCTATAACAGCTTAATGCCACGAGCAGCTCCTCAAACCTACCTCAGTCTCCAGCCTGTTGCTAAGGGAAGGAACACCTCTGTAATTGCTGCTGCAGAAGAACTGCCTTGCTTTAAAAATGGATTTGCCATTAACAGCTTGTTGTCTCCAGAAGAGCTATGTATACTAAAAACTACTGAACCCATTAAAGGTTTCTCATCACACCTACTACCCAAACCTGCCAGCTTGCACATGCAATTTTGAGATCAAGGCAAGGAGGGAGACAGTGAACCTGCACTACAGCCCTGCTGTGAGCTGTCTGTGACTGAAAAAGCAAAGCTGCATTTGGACAAAGCCCAGCATTGGTCTATTGCTTCCTCCCACTGAAGACAGGAGAGAGGTGGGACAGGCACCACTTGCTCCTGGGGCTCGTGATCTCAAGCAGGCAGAGCTGCTGGGGTTTCCTGTCAGCATTTTGGCTGCTTTTCAAAGCTGCCTACAAGTGTGCAGCTGCTGTTCCTGCCAGCACACAAGACAGCATTCTCTGAAGTGACACCTCAAATCAGATTCCTCGACAAGCAGTGCTCTGTGTTTTGCCCCTTATGTAACACTCCTCCCTCTGCTTTTTTTCTGTCAGCATTTATTATAAACACTTACATAAGGACATGTCCCAGCTTGGGAAAGGGCTCCTTCTGCTTGGTTGTGTCAGACTGTTGTCAAACAGCCAAAACATAGAACAAACCCTCCCAGAGGAGGCAGCCTGGGCCTTTGCTTGCTGCAGTGACAATCACTGCTATTTGTTAATCCTGCCCTCTCTCTTACAACTAAGCAGCTTGCTACTGCCACTGCCTTCAAACACTGCTGAGCTACAGAAACATTTCTGTGCAGCACATTGAAATGGCTGAAAAAATAGTAACTGAAGAGCAAATCAAAACTGACCTTAAAGTATACAGGAGCTTTGCTAAAGTGAACTTTGACCAAAAAAAAAAGTGCTACCTGGTAGTCGGCTTCATAGGACACCATGCATAAGTAGCAAAAAAATTTGCCAATTGTTTTTCTTCTAAAGACAAACTAGAGAAATCAGAGGAACAGGTGGCCTGCTACAAGGGTTGTTCTTTTTCTGATCAAAAGAAACTTCCTGTGAGGGCACCTGGGATCTGCTCTTTCCAGTTCTGACAAAATCCAGCTCCCCTGGATACATGTGAAAAAGCCACATCAAGGTGTACATGTACACACAAAACCCCAAATATTAAAGAGGGCAATTTGAAACTTTAAGTGAGACAGAACATCACAATAATGGGGGAAATGGAGAACAGAATTAACTCTTCAGCAGTTCTTTTCTCAGTGTGACAAGCAAACTTGCTCAATGTGCCATAACTAAACATATGTTTCTGTCAGGTGCTCAGACATTCCTGTTCTATATGCACCAGCTTTTGAACAAAGAACAGCCGCTCACCTCTTATAGATGTATCCCAGGACAATGCCCGTCCCGATGGCAATGATTATCACCATCATGATTAGCCCCAGCACATAACCTGTGAAAAAAAAGAACCAAAATTAGAGGCAGCAGATCCAGCTATAATGTTGCTTTCAGGCCCCCAAAACAGGTCTGTCCTGCCAGAATTACAGGAATGGATCCATCACATGATCCTGGGTTTGTACCTAGTGTCCCTAAGTCCTTCTTTTCTTTGGAGTTCATCTGCACTCTCTGACTGATCCCAATGACAGGCTGCACCGCGGCTGCCTCGCTCCGAGAGGGCAAGGTATCAGCTGGTTCAAACACGTGCTCATCCTCCTGGGAAGGACGAACTTCTGCTGTAGGGACTGGGGCTGTGGTAGCTGCAGCATCTGTTGAGAGGGGAAAAATATATATGTATATAAGTACACTTATAAGTACTTCGAAACAACATGTGCCTTGTGAGTGGGACAGATCTAAACTGGAGTCCTGGTTAGAAGGACAGGTGTCTGTTAAGGAAGGTAGGAGCCTCCCTTGGAATGGAAAATGTAAACCCATTCCTTCCGAATTATTTGTAATTTTGAAATTAAGGGGCTCTCAGGCAAAGATATGAGACTAGGAATAACAGTTCTTTACTAGTATTTATAATAAAGCAAAGAAACAACAACTCCTATGGCATTAACAACAAAACAGAACCAGGAACCCGGTCCCAGCCCCCTGGGCCTGCAGGCACTGTCCCCTTGGGTGCAGTGATGGTCACAGCCGGCAGGGGGCGCTGGTGGCGCTGGGTGGGCAGGGCCGGTGCGATGATTCCCCCGCGGCTGCAGGGGGCGCTGTGGCACGAGCTCCAGCAGCGCGTGGCAATGGCAGCTCAGCAGAGACAGGAAGGGATGGAAGAAAGAGAGGCTTTGCTTCACAAACCCCCTGGGGCAGTTGATCCTGGTGCCCCAGCAGGACTCTCGAAAACAGCAAGCTGGGATGGCAGGTTTCGGCAGGCAGGGGGTGCGGGGCTGCAGCGCAGTGAAACCCAGAGCAGTGCCGAAGGAGCGGCGGGGGCGGGGCAGTGGCCGCCCGGCTCCCAGCAGAGCAGGGAGAGGTGAGCTCAGGATCCCGGGCACCCGGGCAGATTGTAACAGGTCCCAGTTCAGAGCAGGGGCTCACACCATGGCAGAAGAAAACAGCTCTCGGCGGGGGTCCAGTGGCAGCAAGGAACTCGTCTCCCCAAAAAGCACTCCCGACCCTTCTCCTCCGAAGCTGAGCGCAAGAGATCCCCGCAGCTGCTCCAGCCCTGCCTTTTACCAGCCCACTTCTTGAGATATCTCCCCACTCCGAGAGAAACTCCCAGCCAGAACAGTAAACAGAAATGCCCTTCTCCCCGGGGCTTGGTCACTTCTTTTGTTCTTCTTAAGTACCCAGTCGTTAGTGTTCCTTAGCTACTTATGGGAAAAATTCTATACCTAAAAAGGAACAAAAGGAAAGAAAACCTAACCCCCCCATCTCTGAACTGCCTTCAAAGCACACTGAAAAGCACTTGTTCCCCCTTAAGTTGTTGCCAGAAATCCTACCAAAGTAGACAAGAAATGTACTCATCCCCCACTTTCCTTTGACATGAACCTATGTAACTAAGAGTCCAAGGCACCACCACAGATGAGAGAAGTCAGACAGCAGAATGAAACCCAGGTTCAGGGCATGAGTCCAGAGGATGCACAATGACTTCATTTAGTGTACAGATCGATATACAGGCTGCAGCTTCAATCATGCTGAATAGACGTGAACAAGATTATAAGAATCTCCATCCCAAGCTCCCAGGAGCCTATTTATCTCTCTTCTGCCTCAATCTTCCTAACACAGGAAAGTTTGACAGGAGACTTCAGCTGGCATGAAAACAACCTGGGGATTTTCTTCCCCAGCCCCTCTTTGCATTGGTGTACTAAACTCTGACAGCATGTTGGACAGCTTAAGTCAGAGCAGCCCTCAGGCAGCACAGCCACTGACTGAGGACAAGCTCCTCCTCAGCCAAGGCCCAGACAAAGGCACCCAAGGATACAGGTTTCTTCCCAGCCCTGTTTTTCTATCAATGCTCTTTTTTATCAACAGCATTGAGAGATTTTCAAGGTAGCTCCTTCTTTCATAACATAGTTTAAATGGAAGCTGTAACACTGTAAAAGCTGTGACAGTGTAAAGTAGGTATCCATTACCTGTTCTACACAACTCCCCCTACTTTTTGGAAATGCTATTCACAGTATGCATCCACACCTGAAAACTCACTCCACCTGCGTCTCCCCCCACAATTACTCCATGTGGATTTTCTAACTGCAGCCATTTTGAGTCCTCAGCAGAATGTGAAATGGAAGTACAAAAGGGAGTCAGAGGCAGGAAATCAGGGTCCTGCACAGTAACTTCATGTAGGGTCAGCCAGGGCAACTGAACTAAAGTGAACTGCTGGACCATGAAAAGGTGTCCACGCTGATATGCAAAAGTACCAAACATGCATATTAAGCATGCAAGTAACTGAAAGGTCAGGTAACTCTTCTGATCCTAAAGCTACTAGAATGTTTTGAGTAAGGATCTTGGCAGCAGAACTTTTTTGTTTCATCTTTAGGGAAAAGCAGGCAAAAAAAAGAGCAAAGTGAAAAAAAAAAGGAGGGTGTATGTACGTGGGAAATGTACTTACATGCAAGGATAGCAATCTCAAGGGACAGTGGTGTGAGTAAATCTTGCAGGCCTCAGAAAGTAGTAAACAGTTCCAAAAACCCCAAGTGGTTACTCTGGTGTCAGTCAATACTGACACCTCCTCTCCCTGAAACAGGCTTCAGCGACAGTCCTTTTGGCAAACTGTTTCTCACTGTGAGTATCCAGGAGGAATCCAGTGTTTCCATTTCTTACTGTCCTCCCTTCTAGTTCTCATTTTTTCCACATTCTTCCCCTCCACCCCGTACTCAAATTCCCACTAGCAATCCTGTAACAGCAGGAAGCTTCTTTAGTCAGCCGTAACATGCCCCACAGTAACAGTCTACCCACACCTCAGCAGTTCCTAGATGTTCAGACCTCAGCCTTCTGCAACACAGCTAAAGAGCCCTATAGTGATAAGTGAATTATGGGAGAGTGGGGGTTTTTCACAAGCCTTTTCTGGCACTAATGGAAAAGCTCTAGGGGCGGAGCAAGGCATAGCTGGGAGGCAGATGTGCACACACTAGGCGGCGGCTGGAGAGGAGCCCCGGGTACGCGGTGTTCCCGAGGGAGGTGCTGGCGTAGCCCGGCGTTTTTTGTGCACAGGGGACCCCACCCTGGTGACAAACCCAGCCCCCCGCGGTAGGAGGGTAGGTCGGGGAGGGCAGGAAGAGAAGAGGGCCGCCGGCGGCCGCTCTTACCTGAGCATCGGGCGATGTCGCAGGATCGCCGCTCAGGGATCCCGGTAGCGCCTCGGATGTAGCACCAGGGCGCGGCGTCGCCGTCCGGGTTCCTGCAGCTGTTGTGGTCCTCATCGACTACTAGGGAGCAGCGGGCCGTCAGCGCGGCCCCGGCACCCTCCGCTTCCCCGAGAGCCCCCCCCCCCCCCAGCACCCCCCGCCCGCGCGCCCG
>WEKY01060559.1:44504-74628 GCA_013390045.1 Picathartes gymnocephalus | reverse complement strand
CCCCGCAGCCGCCGCCGGGTCCTAACGCTGCCGCCGCCGCCGCCCGCCCCCAGGAGGGGAAGGGGCGGCTGCCGCGGGGCAGGGCTCGGGGCAGCCGGGAACCTGCTGCCGCAGAGAGTCCTTCGCCCCGGGACCGGGCACGGCGATGGGTGCCCAGTGCTGTGGGGCTGTTTGGCTCCAGGGGCGCTCCGCGTTCCTGGGCTCGTCTCCTACAGTGGCAGGAAAAGTCTTAGACCAGAATAGGAGACTTTCCACACGGAACTACGCTTGAACCGCTGCCTGTGGCAGGGAAAAGCGTTTATCTTCAGAGACCTAGAACTGCTCTCTCCCATGGTGAATTATCATGAAGGACTAAATCCTGCTGCCCTTATTCTCCCTTTGGGTTCCATTAGCTCTAAAGAGACGTTATGGGAGGTACACACTGCCACAGAGGCTGTGCACCTCCACCTTAAAGGGGTTTATGTTCTCGCCTCTGCTAATCCATTACTTTTCATTGACTCCATGTACTTACTCTAAGACCTGTGCCTGCTTATAGAAAAAAACAAGGTAAACAGCATGAAGATGGTTTAAAGTAGTTCTACTGCAGGCATCCAGCCACTGTGATAAAGCCTCTCTGCAGACATTTCACACAGCTTACAATAGATACTTCTGTTTCTAAACATGCCAAGGCATTCAGATAGTGCAGTGCCAGTGCCTGTACACAAGCATCTGGAGTCCTCAGCACTGTTTCTATTTTACACCAGTGAAAAACAAGACACTGAATAGTTGGTCCTGTTCGACAATGAGCTCGCAAAGGCAGCCTGGGCCAACTGATGGGTTTGTAGCCAAAGCACAGGCCTGCAGCACAAGGTGCTATTTCTGGCTTTCCCACAGAGTTCTTCCTGACCTTGGCCAACCTGCCTGCCTCACTTCTTTGTGCTTTCCCTTCCTTTCTGTTACATGAGGTACAATCAAACCTTCCTTCTTAGAATAGGACAGGGAAGTTACCTTCTTTGAAATCACATGGAAACCATTGAACACATAAGAAGTATTTCTGTGCCAGGAAGCTGCTTCAATGTTTGATGAATCACTTTTCAAGGCAGTGCTGGCTGGAGCAGTGGTCTTTCCCTTCCACTCCCAGATGTTTCCATCCTGGCAGTGCTCTCTGTCAGGCTGCTACTGGTACTTGTGTAACAAACCTGCTCAAGGTTCTGATCCAATGCAACTTTTGCTCCTTTTTCATGAGGTCATTAACACTTCAAGCCCTCTTTAGCCAGGTCACCTGCTGCATCCAGTCCACAATGGAACCACAAAAACATAGATGTACCAGCATGATAGATGGGTAATGAGGAAACAGGTCAATTAAGCAGCACTACTGCCAAGTATGAAACCACGCATCTCAGCACACATTTGTCTGTGATTCATGCTTTAACAAAATGATTTACCACTACAGAAAATTTATTTAGTAATGTCAGATTTAAAAAAATGGTTGTAAAAAATCAAAACATGAAACCAAAAACCAACTGTATGTGCCAGTCCTGATTGACATCACCAGCTAAGATGCAGCCTTTGTGCCATGATGCTCATTGTCTGCACAGACACCCTGTTACTGCATTCCTGATGCTCTCCAGTTACTGTCTGTAAAGGCAAGGCTAACTGGAGTCAGCAAGAATTTTTAATAAGGTCTATTCAGTCAAGCTGCCTGTTTGTAGTAGCTCTTCATCACAGATTTTATGGGACAAATTCAATTCAGCAGAAACTGCAGGGCCACAAATGCATCGAGAGGCACTGCCTGTCCAAAACTTTGCAGATGGACTGCCAACCTGCACAATTAATTTCTTTTTGCTCATTTCATGAGACTAACTAATGATTCCATGCCACCTAGCACAGAAAGCACCTCCTTCTGTGCATACTGATCCAAGAACTGCAGTAATCTCTGTGGAAACAAATCTCAGACCTTCCTAGCTCTCTCTGCTACTATGTAACAAGATACATTTGCATTTCTCATTACACCCAGCCCAGTTCCAGCAAACAATTTGAGTTTCTAGTCCAGAGAAGGACAATGCGGAATCTGGGAGAAATGCAAAACCCTTCACGTTAATGGTAAAGATCAAAGTCTTTCTCAAAATTGACTTCTAAGCATAATTTTTTCTTTCATCTCTATCTTTCTCCAGGATGAGGGAAGATTTATGCCTGGCAGTTTCACAGAGTTAAGTTTAATAGGATGCCAGGTGGCAGCTGTCAGAGGCAGACTCAATTGCTCTTTCTGCTGCTTGGGAATGGGTTTGCTCTTCTTGCTACACCTTTGAACATGACAATTTTTCCTAGGACTTGATTTTAAACAACCCAAACTATAAGTTAATAGCTTTGCAGCTACTTCCTCACAGAGTTTGCACTTAGATGTTTGTAGGTATATACACACACATGTATCACAACACACCCCTGCATTTTACAGGAGAATATATACACTATTTTTAGGAATGAATGATATTAGGCATCCTCCCTAAACTCAGTGTGAACCAGTTTCAGTTTGAGCTGGTACCTTTCTGCTGTTTACTTTATACAGGTTCCAGAATGAATGTCTGCTTTCTCTCTCTCCTGTCTGTCAGCTGCTCTTTCTTGTTTGTTTGTTCTACTTTTTCACCTGTGGAAAAATTCAAAGTGTTTTGAGATTTTTATTAAAAAAAAAAAAAAATCTAGTATAGCAACAGCACTCTGCCAAGGGAGGCAGCCACAGAGCTATAGCTCTGGAATGACTCCACAAGAAGCCATCAAACCCACACTCCTTCTCTGGCCACAGACAAGTGTGTTCAGATCTTGCCAGGCAGAAATTCATCTAACCTCCTATGCAAGAAGTAACATGCTTTATTACTTAATCTTACTAAATAAGACACTGGCGGGAGTAAACAAAATGAGTTTTCTAATCTAAGTAATCTTTCCTAGCCAAATTAACATGGATTGCTTAAAATGGAAAAAGTTGACCATTGCCCTCCTTTTAACAGGACATACGTCATGTTCCCATAACCTCCCCTTTCTTCTTCCTAGGTAACCAAAATAATTGTTCCAATTTTTCCCCAAGGCTCATTTTTCTCAATTTTCTGCTTCTTCCATAAATCGCAATGCTTGAGAATAAAGATAGTACATTCTGAGACCTCACTTACCATGAACAGAATATTAGAGCAGTTTGTGCTTAAGCTTAAAAAGCTGCAAGCATCAAATGTTACTAAACACTATTAAGTATTTGAGTACTTGCAATTCCAACAAAAGCAGGGGTTTTATCTCTTTGTTGGCTCTCTCTCGATCATGAAAATAACTGTGGGTCTCACCTGTAAAAAGCCTTCTGTAAGCACTGATGTAGGAGCTGGAAACAAATGTGTTTCATTTCTAACCTCGATACCATTTGAACATAATAAAAGAACATCAGGGCTGCAACAAAAGGATCAAATGTTGATTTTATGAAACTGAGCCAAATATAACCAAAAACCAAGACAGAGGCAGTGACTACAAAGGAGTCGGTGTGGAGCGACAGGAGTATCTGCTGACATGCTCAAGGAGAGGCTTTCTCCTCCCCCTTCAGTCTGACAGCACGAGCTATTGCTATGTAAATGCCAGCCTCAGTCTCCAAGGACTAACAAGGAAGTCTGCAGAAGCAAAACAACCATATGCGATATTTGAACTGGTTCAAACTGGTTCAGAGTTTGCTCCACTAACTCAGAGTGCTTTCTCAGATGAGCTTTCTGTGTGGGCTGTAATAAAAGGCCAGAGGCCTTGGGAGGGCAATCTGGGCCCTATTGTTTACTGGGGAGAAGCACCACAGCTACACTTCTCCAGCATTAAGAGATTAGCACTAAATACTCTCGGCAGTCACTGACTTAAGACATTTCACACACTGAGTCCTCTCTGACAGCATCAATTCTTTGTCCTTTGTTTGTCAAGAACTGCCCAGTGCCTTTCCAGTTTTCTCAGCAGTTTTGAAGGGCCCAAGTGCTGACAGACATCTGTGTTCACACTGGCTCACTGTAGCAGCTGTGCAGGTCCCCATGGATCATCTCTCAGCTCTTTCCTTGGCTGCAGCATTCCAATCCCGGTATCTGGATCACAGACTGCTTTACCTGCTATCTAACGGGTGGGTGTGTCTCGTAGCAGAATACCATAAAACCATAGCAATATTGTTAGGAATTGGGTACAGCTGTCTAAAGATGTTTCAGTCTCCAGTTGCACTGGTTTTTGTTGGGTTTTTCGTTTGTTTGGTTGGCTTTTTGCTACAGATACAGGCTGCTACTGACAAAAAACAGAACACACATTTCTAAGGGTGGAGGAAGGGAAGCTATTTTGAAAGATACTGTGATCTACTCAGAGAACAGGTAATTCTGAAGAACAGAAGCCTTACCCTAAATTCTTTAACTGATCTTTGCCTGACCTTAGGCAAGCTTCTGCCTTGGTTTCCCATGTTAATATTACTTACGTCAAAGAGGCAGAAATGACTGTATGTCTGCAAAGTACTTTGAAAGCTTCAGACATGCATTACCTACCTTATAAAATGGTTTTGTAGGGGAAGGAGTTCTGAAGACAGATATGCATGAGATGTTCTCAAGTTCTACATGTGTAGTGCTGACTTAGATGAAAGTTCAAATAAGCATTAATGCAGGAATTCATTAAAATAGGGGAATGTGTTGTTTGGTTGTTTTTTAAGGTATAAAAGTACTTTTGTAACTTTCTTATTTCTCAAACCACTGTTGTGCCCAGCAGTACCTGGCAAAGCTAAGCAGTCTGATAAACCAATTTGTTCTTGTTAGAAAATGCCTATCTAAAAATAATTGTTTATCTGCACATGAGAAATGTGAAAAGGCAGCATCAACACATCTGGAGATTTCAGTCAAAAGGAATAAATATTTCTGTTTTGATATCTGTTCAAATTAGCCTCCAGTGAATTGGATGGGATTATTAAATATCCTTCTACCAATCTTTCACCATGGAATTTCCAGCCAATTTCACAGTCAAACAGAAGTGAAAGCCCAAAACTCTGCTGTCTAAACTTCAATAATAATGGAATATTACCACAGTAATAGATTTCATGTGGAAAACATGAGGTTAGAGTTGCACTTAAATATGCAAAACTCCTACTCTAAATAGTGCAACCACTCATGTGACCTCTATCCCAAGCCAGGCTGTAAGATTATAAACTTGAACATATAAAAAACCCAAACATGTATTTTCTTCTCTCTCTAGGGCTTTGGGACTAGGACTAGAGTCATCAACATAAGAGCAGAAGCAGAGACTCATTTTGTAATGGGTCTCTGTAATTCAACATGTGAGCAGAGAAGCAGAGACCAAACCTTGCAGTGGAGCTACTACTGTTTCCTCATAAAGTACAGGATTCAGGGACATTTACAATGCAGAGCTCACATCTCTGGATTTTATTTCTTAGCTAACCTGAAAGCAGATAAAACCACTGGCACACAGGTACTGCTAAAGACCTCTCTCCACAGGTGTTTGCTTGAAGGCTGTGGGAGAAGTTCTTTATTTTGGGGAGTTGCCCTTTCTTTTCTGTGTAGAAAGGCAAATCTCTGTTTTCTCTGGGTCACACACATGCCATGAGCATGCAGAGATAGCCTTTTTCATGACTGACATGGGCACATGGACTTTTTAATATCTATTTACAAAAGCAAAGACGGTGTTTCTTTAAGTATGTTTACAGAACAGTGCAAACCTTAGTTGTTATTTTGGTCTTGAATTTGCCATTCTTTTAGAAAGTTAAGGCTCCAACTGGTAACACTATGAGGAGGTAAAAAGCCAGAAAGGAACAAAGGCTTAGTAAAGCTTCACTTAATACTTGCACTTATTTCTTTAGTATATAAGGGCGGGCAGTTAAAACACTGTGCATTGCCCCAGCACCTGAGGTAGGCCGGCCAGAAGCAAAATCTATTTACATGACCTCAGGTTTATTTCACTGCCATTCAGTGAGGACAATACCAAATTTCACAGATACTTGTTACTCCATCTACTTATGCTAAAACAAGAAATCTCACCACACAGTGCCAGAGAAAGGATTTCCTAGTCAAAATAAGGCCATCCTGATACACAGTGTTGGAAGCTGCCCACCACACTATGAATTCTCACATAGAGCTGTGGAAATTTGCAAAGGCAGAACTGTCTCTGAAAAGGGGAAGATTTCGAGATATGAGAAATCCAGGCCATCTCTCTGTGCACTCATGGTCTCTACTCTCCATCTCCATGAAATGAATGCATGCAGCCTGCAGAGTTTAATTCTCTTTTGGTTTATTACTATTTAAAAATCAGGTTTTGTATCCCCTTCTACAGAGGCTTCACCTTCCAACAGAACATACAAAAAATACACACAATAGAAAAAAAAAAAAGATAGGTAGGTAAGTTGCTTTATACAAACAGGTCCCTAAGAACCCAAAAAGGCTAAAACAGGCTCGGTTTCAATAGAAGCAGGCCCATAAATAGGCAAGAGACCTCATTCAAGTAGGGAAAGAGTCATCCATCCTCACCTAAGATCCTTTCTTGCTCACACTGAAGACAATGGGAAGATTCCCAACAACTTCAGTAGAAGCAGGATTGGGATTCATCAGAGCCAATGGCAAACTTTTCTGCTCCTTCCCTTCCAAGGCACTGTCTCTTCCATATGGCGTGCAGCCAGGGAAAAATACCAGTTTTCCTGGCTCATCCCACACTCATGTTTCAGTTGTTCACTCTACAGGACATCTGAGAACAGCCTTTTATTTTCTCTCTTACTCTGATATTTGCACTAATTGCAGCAAACTTTCAGATTACAACAGTACCAAAGAAAAATTCTGAGCCCAAGAGCAAGGCTTGGTTGATTCCTTGAGAGCCAGCAGTCAGTCTGACAACTTTGCAGAGGGCATGTAAAATTTGCCTGAAGAAGGCACCAATTTGTAGACACAGCAGCCAAAAAGGTATTTGCAAGCATGAGATTGATTTATTATAAAATCACTTACCCAAGGTCACTATGTGACTGCAGGATGCTCAAGTGCATTTATGGCTGCCAGTGGCTGCATGAAGTGACTCCATGGTCCACAGGGAACACAGGAGCTGGGAGGGAATCACTGGAACATCAGTGAGGCTCCAGTTACCTCCTTCCTTCAGCATATCTCAGCTCAGAGCACTTCCAGGTCTCCAAAATTGCAGTACAAGTATGGAGGCCACCCAGGAAAAGCTTCATTCACATAAACCCTGAGAGCAGATCAATAGTGCCAGGCAGTCTTTAAATACATGTAAATATCACACCTTTCAGGAAAAATGTGGTCAAAATGTTTGTTTAACTTTGCATTATACCTGAAGTCAGTGAGGCCAAACATTTATGACAGAGTTCAGAAGCACAATTGTGCAGCACAATTTGGCATGTCAATTAAATATTGGCACATTCTTACCCAAGGGTTATCGTCATCTTACAGACAGAAACACAACACAGGAAGAGGCTAGAGATGACACAGGGTGCTAATTCTTGGCAGACAGGCCATCACTGCCTGCCACCACAGAGTGCACAGCTGTGGTTTATCAGTGACGTGCTATAACCATTCCAACCATCACCACAACCCCTCAAAGCCAGGGCTCCTGCTCCTGGGCTGCACCACTCTGAGTTATGTCATAGCCCTCTTTTTAAGTGGTGCTTTCTCTTTTTTCTTTTTAGCCAAATAGTTCCCTGCTTTGTTTTACAGCCAACAGTTATTTGCAGAGCTGCACACATCCAAGGAGGCACCACAGTGCACAGGGATGTGTGGTGGGTGAGGGTCAGAGGGGCAGGCAGACACTGCCAGTGCTGCTGCTGACTCTGTAGCAGGAGCTGTGGCTGTAGCCCAGGAGCACTGCCTGCCCCCCTCCCTCTGGGTCCCACGCCCAGTGCTCTGGAACATGCTGCCTTCTCACAGGGACAGGGAGCTGCAGCAGATGGGGCTGGAAGCCAAATTGTTCCCAAGGGCTCATTCACAACAGCTGAAGGATCTTGTTTTGAAAAGGATGTTCAGGATAAAAAAACGTGGCTCTTTCAGGAGACACTGGAGCCTTCCAGAATCTGTTTTCATTTTTAAGTTTTCCTAGGTTTTTTTTTCCCCTTTGCTCATTTGTTTTGTCTCTCAGGGTGGAACTGAGAGCCTAAGCTCAGAGATTCACTGTTAGCTCCTGTTCTGTTCAAATAAAACCCAGGTATTGTGCCCAAGAAAAAGGTGAACAGTACTAAGCTGGCTTAATTTACATTTAGGGTATTGACAATGCTGTTAAGGTATAATCATAATGCTGAAAAAGCCAGCACATTCCATGGTGTTGTTTGGAACTTGCTCTCAGACTTTCTGCCATGATGACAATTGAAAATATTTTATTATTTTTGTGGGTGGTGGTAAAGAAAACCCTTTCCTGTTTCATTACTTAGAATTTTGGTGGCTGTTTTTTACTTTGTCCATTTATCTCTCATGAAACCCAAGGAGAGCCTTTGCTCTCCATTCATTCTTCCAACACTGAAGTCTGGAGTTCCTTTGAAGTTTACTTTGGCATCTACTTCCTCAAGCAAGCACCTTAAAAAAAATTAAAGCTGAAAGTGGTACCCCACTCCCGACTCAAGACATAAGTTTAGATATTGAATTCTAGGAACAAAGATTTAGTGAAAAAACAAGACACTAAAGTTACAACAGAGCCTACAAAATCTAGGTTAGCTTTCATACTAGCAATTCAATTAGTTGAGTTAGATAGACATTCAGTTACACAGCTCTTCTATTCAAGTCATTCTTTACTGCTGACAGCAGTTGAGGGAGGAACAATAATTTCAGGGAATACATGGGAAATAACAAATATTCCCTAAGTCACTGGCACTCAAACAGGTCTAAAATTGTGACTGGGCATTTACAGTTATTCAAAAGATTGGTAGGAAGACCAACTCCACACCATCTTAATAGTTCTAGGCTTTAAAAACGAAAAAAATCATCCCCCCAACATATAATACTTTGCCCTACTATAATTAAGGCACTGGATTGAGAGAAGGAAAAATCTGTGTTCAATTTCTGGTTCTGCTATCAATTTCCCACATAATCATGGGTAAAACACTTAGGATTGAGAGCTCACATGCACATTGTCATGTGTCAGGAGAGCCACACTGTTTGCACACATTTAAGACATGACAAATGCAAGGTCACATCACCTAATTTAACTCAGTATAGAATAAATTCACATTAAATTGCTTTACCTTGTATTTGTTCTGGATTAACATTTATAAAGATAAATTCAGGCAAAAGAAGCCTGAGAAGTCTGTGCCCCCACATTTAACACAACACTTAAGCATGCATGCAAGTGCTTTTTAGTCCTTTATCTTTCACTCATTCTCTTACAAGTATCTATTCTTTTCTTGTCTGTCTTAAATATTTAGATTATGAATGACTGAAAATGTTTTCATTATACCTTATAAACAAGGCTCTGAGCCTCAGATGAGAGGTTATGGGACTCCTATAATACAAACAAATACTACAAGTCTGATTATATAAATTTGCATGAACTGAGGTTTCCTTCTCAACATGTGCACCAAGTCAAACATTGGCCTGCAGTCTCTCCAAAGGAGAAGGCAGGGAAAGGAGGGTGGCCCAAAATCAGAACTATCATCTATACACTTACACGCCAATTAAAAATAAAATGTAACAGCAAGAAGCTGCAGCTCAGGGCATGTTACATACTTGTACTCTTGAACTCTGAACTTGTAAGGCTGAGTTTTCTGCTTAGATCTGTCTCATATTCTATGAGAAACAGGCATTTCCCAAAGTACAGAATAGAAAGAATTTGCATGTAGATTAAATCACTGTCCAGAATGGAACAGTATGCCCCCAAAGAAGCAAAAAGCACTGAAAACACCACAGCTAAAGGTCTGCCCAACTTCCTACTGGCACTAGCCTGCACCAGCCTCCTGCGTTGGTACAAATCTCTCCCATTGACCCTAGGATGATCTAGAACTGTCATGTCAGAATTGTTAACCTCCTGCCTAATTGTTTCCCTGTTCAGTAGACTGAGAAGTAAGTAGTTTTCATTCAATGTATTCATGGCAACTTAGTAAGCATTTTCTTTGACAAGCAGAATACACAGTGTTTTAGAAGGCTTCATTTTTAGATAAAGGCTTTCTTTTCTTTCACCAGGTCAAGTTCTGTAGCATTTGAAATTAAATTCTGATAGATATAGCCAAAATTCAACCATTTGCAACACTAAAGTCAGGAGAGCTAAGTGTAGGATGAAAGTATCCTATACTCTGGCCTTAGCTTTTGGAGTTGAATTTTATGACTAATGCACCTTCTTTGAGTTCATATAGGAACACTGGGGACAGAAACTTCTATCTTTCAGCATACAGCCTCAGTCCAACAGAAATTTCCCTTGTGGATTAATTACGAGCTATTAGTAAATCAGTGACTGCAGCTGCATTGGCTAACCCCAACAAATTGTTATGCTGACTGGAAAGCCTGCTCTCTCCTGATTTGCTTGGCAGCTTACAAGGTTGTCTCAGCACGAGATTTGTAAGGTATTTTAAAATGTTTTGTCGCTTTTCTAAGAGGTTCTGTTTTTACCTGCCTACTAATCTTACCAGTACAACAAAAGCAATTCCATAAAGCTTTAGTGGTGGGGTTTGTTTGTTTCACTGGTTTTTCCTTTTAAATGAGGCTCATACCTATTCCAGGATTCTGGGAGGAGATGACTGGAGAAGAACATGTCCTTCAGTCTCCCAACACAGATTAATAGCAAAACATCAAGTCCACTGCAACATGCTCTCAATTTAGAAAGTGCTGGTGCTATAAAGAGAAAGCCATTGATTATTCATCCTTGATTTATAATAGTTGAGAGCAAGTACAAAAAGTAGCTTCTTACAAGAGGGAAGCTGGGTCTTCTAATTCTGTAGAATTTAGAATGTAATTCCAAAATCCATATACTTAGAAAGGGCTCTCTAATTCTAAAAATACCAAAATGGGAATATCAGTTAAGCATCAGCTGCAGCATTTGGATTAGAAGCACCTGGGCAACGCAGGCTGTGGTACAACAACAGTTTGTGTCTCTGCGCATGTTTACACAGACAGATCTCCTGCAGCAAATGAGAACCTGGTCTAAGGGGGTCTGTCTGCTCCAGCACTGTATTAATGATGGAGATAGATAAATTTCATGGGATGCAAGCTTGGTGCAGGACATGGGCTCTTCAGAGTGGCCTTGTTAGAAACATTCAATACACAAAGCAGTTTACCAATTCACTGCTTAAACCTTTGCTCAATAACCCTCTCAACAATTGTGATGCAGTGAAGATTCATCACTGATATGAAATAAAGGAATAAATTCAGGAAATTGTTCTATGTGACCTTGAGCATCAACAGCAGAACCATAATTAAAACTCAGAGTATTCCTAACTCCTAACCCTGTGTTAAACATTTATACCTGGGTTTGGTACATAAAACTGTGACTAGTTACATGGAAGGAAAGGGAGGGTCAAGAAAGGACATTATTTCTGCACAAGTGGTATTTTCAGATTAAATGGAATGTCCAACAGCTGCCTAGAGTGCAGCTTCTTCGCATTTTGTAATCAATTCTTTTTCAAAGATACGCTGTTTGCAATTCCCACCTCTTATACTAGAAACCCTTCTCATTTGCAAAAGAAAGGAGTAACAGTGGCTTTTGCAAACCTGACTAGAGACAGATCAGGAGAGCACAACTGTGGCCAAAGAGCCCAGCTCATTGAGAATACAGCACAGTGCAGAGTGGGATTCACATATTATTTACTGGCTCTCATTTGCACACCTTTTGGACAGGTGGCTAAATTGCTCAAAAACCAGACAAAACGAGGGGATGCAAAGTAACATACTAACTTCTTTAATAGAGTCCAATCCAATTAAACCAAAATCACTCTGTGAACCCCTGGGTTTATTCACACTAAACAAGTCAGTCGTACATAGTGTTAACCCGATAGCTGATTGTGTTCATTCCCTAGGTCCCCACATGAAAAATGAGCACCAGTCAACCGGACTGTAATAGTATTTTTCCTTCTTTTTTTTTTTTTTTTTTTTTTTTCCTTTTTTTTTTTTTTCTTTTTCCATAAAAACTATTTCTTTCATAGACTTAAAACAACCAACTAGCCAAGTTATTAATTATGGTACATCTAAAAAAAAAAAAATTAATACTAACCCTAATGTGACTGCTGCTTTACGAGTGCTCTGTGTATCGCCTTAGACCGGCTTTTCAGTAGCAATTCACTACAACAGGTCCTAAAATAATAATAATAATAAAGAATTAAAAACCTGACAGCAAGTTTAATGGTCAAAAGTAATAAAAACAACCTGTTCTGAAAGGTGATTTTTCTCAACAGTTCAGTCCTGCTGCAGCACTCACAGCCTCACAAAGGCAGAAGGGGTTCAAATTCTCTCACCACCTTTAAATTTTCCTGTTTTTAAAAGGACAACTGCATTGTAACCTGCTAGGAACCATGGGGCATTGTATTTAATGTTATATTCAATAATGGGTCTGTTTTTAAAACTTACTGTTTTTCTGGAGGAGTTTAGGGAGGATGGGGGAATACAGAGAGAACAAAAATCACAGCTCCCTGTAGCTGCAGCTCCCCAGGTGCCTTGGTCACTAGGACTGTCTCATTCTCACACCAGTGCTGGTAACTTTTGATTATTCTAGAAGAACACAAAGAATACACCAGCAGCAGCCTCTAAAGCTCCATTTGTTTTGGGTCTTGTCTCCTATTCAAGGCCACCATCTTCTGTAATTTATCAGCTAAAGAAGCATTTTCTCCCTCTCCCCTTTGAAGTTTTAAAGGTGGGATAGGGCATGAGACAAAGAGGGAAGCTAAAATGAATAAAAAATTCTCAGCTATAGAACCAAATTTCATTATTTCCTCTTTCATTCACAGCATCTTATCATTATAGCCAGACTGCTGCTTTGCTTTGTTAAGATCCAACTGATCTCATTTCCCCTCTGGCCCCATTGGTTGCTGGTCGACCTCTGGATCCACTAGGGATGATGCAAATGCTGACTGGACAATCTGAAACCCAAATGACTCCAGAAGAGACATGTTCTGTTGGGGTGAGAAGGGGGATCCTAGAGCAGGACCCAGGTCCCCCAGTGGGCCACCAAGGGCCCTGACGTGAACTTTCTGTATGTGTTTGTTCAGATAAGACTTTGATCTGAAAAAGCTGCCGCATTCAGGGCATGGGTACTTCTTCTCTCCTTCCGTCTCCATTTTGTTTTTGCTGACTGCCAGGTCACACGAGAAGGACCCATTGGTGCTCTGTTTCTCAGGAGTCTTGAGGTCACTGGTGTCAGAGAGGTCTCCATATGAATCAGAACTCTCAATCGGGTCCGAATGTGAACATTTCTGGCCTTCTATGGGAAAAAGAAAAGAGAAAAGGTTTCAGAATCTTAGCTCCCAAAGGAAGATATTTAACATACATTAAAATAAATTAGATTGGTTACCACCTGATCACAATAATGCCTGTCACAACAGAATGATACACACTTAACATCCAATCCCTTATATTCTAAAGCCCTTGAGCATAGGACCCCGTTCCAAACGACCAGGCTGCTATCAGAGCAACAGCTGGGATTTCATTAGGGATTTGTCATGATACTGAATCCAACCATAATGGGTCTCTGATTTACATAACATGTCTTGAATCCCAAGGATGTCTCACAATGTTTACACCTCAGACACTATAGAAGGATGGACTTAATGATGAGTTTTTAACTGTGCAATTCACTTGCACACTTCTGAAATACTGTTGATACTTTGGGGGAGAGCCTAGAAACTTCAGGAAGTACAACAGGCTGCAGCAAGATGTGAAGAAACCTGGAAATACTCAGCAAAACAGCAGTGAGCTACTACAATTGGAGAAGTGCAATTCCATTTAGTCTCAAGGAACCCTTTTTTACAAGTACAACACTGTTAGAAGTGAACTTCACAACCTAAAATTGTTCTATCTTTAAATACTGTAGTGTGAAACAGCAGAGAGGTTAGGGATGTTATTTAAGTTATTTGGATATATGCCCTGGCAAAGCCATTGGTATGTTTGGAGTCTTCCCCCTTCTCCTCTGGCATTATGCCAAGGAAGTTTGTTCACACTTTTTTGCTCAGTGGATGTGAATGAGCGTGAGAAACCCAGACGTGCTCACTAGAGGAGTCTCTGAATACAAATAGGCTGTACCTACTATTAACTCTAAGAGACCAAAGAACCACTTGGCACAATCCAAAAGACAGATTTGCTCTGGACTCAGCATTACAAACCTAACAGGATATGCATGAAATCAATACACCATTGAGCTGGAATAAATCTCTTGTTAAGTCAGCACACCACCCAAAACTAAAG
The DNA here is from genome assembly GCA_013390045.1 of Picathartes gymnocephalus. Lineage (NCBI taxonomy): Eukaryota > Metazoa > Chordata > Aves > Passeriformes > Picathartidae > Picathartes > Picathartes gymnocephalus. Next base: position 60,295 of record WEKY01060559.1, on the reverse strand, counting down.
GGCTTCTGTAGTAACTCTATCAAGACTTCAACAGAAAAAATTACACAACTCTAGCTTTTTGCTGGCACAGACTTTGTGTTCCAGCCCACTGTGTTCTCCTGGGCAAGAAAAAAACAGAACAACTGTGGCTTTGAAGAATTTTCTGATGTTTCACCTTCACCGGGTATAGTGACAACTCAAACCAAGAAGCGAAAAACTATTCTACACAGGTAAACACACTGCTTTATTTATGCAGAAGTTAAATACTCCTTAGCTATGCTTACAATAACATCTTTTTCTCCCCCCCCTCCAAGTTCAATGAATGCCAAAAACAACAAGAAAGCACCAGTACTATTATCACCCTTTACCTCTCCTCCCCAACAACTGCATTGAGAAGTGTAAGTTTAGCTACAGACAGCTGGCTGCATGTACAGCATGGCTCCTCATCAAAACCAGAAACGGGGTTTGATTGACGCGAGATCCAAGTGGAGTGGGACTAACGAACTCGCCCTCAGGCAAAATTCAGATGCTGACTGCACCAAGGAAGAGGGTCAAGATGAACTAACATGGCTTTTCCAATCTTCCAAATCAAAGAAGCTGCCAAAACTCTTCTGCATCCACCTCCTTCCCCTAGACTTGCTAAATTGGCTATCCAATGACAGGTATTACATCCTACATGATGCTACGGAATTTCTCTGCATCTCCCTAAGCTCCTCTCCTGCATTCTTCCCTCCCCTTTCTTGTGCCCAGCCCAACACCCCACAACACAAAGTTCTGCACAGAGCAGCAAGGTGCAGAGCAGCGAGTCTCTTGCCTTTGATGCCATAGGTCCTGACGCAGTGGAACGCTGCTCCCCCATTCGGGATGGACTCCTGGTGCCTGGAGACCTGGGGAAGGGGAACACCGTGGTGGGTTTTAACATGGACCTTTAAGTAGGAGGCAGAGGAGAAACCTAAACAAGATAAAAGGAGATGAGATCCTGCCACCAGCAAAGACACACATCTGCCTTCCCTGTTCCTTTAATCTTTCTCTTGCTCCTGCTCCCTACTGCAAAGCTGCTGTTCCACCAGTTCCCTCTGACATGCTCATGTAGGAGTCCTGTCACCATCAGGCAGTAATAAAATGCATACTTTTCATCAGACTGAGTTTGCTTTTTGTTAGTCACAAAGAGAGAACAGCCTCCTTGAGAAAAAAATTCTGTGTAAGCAAACCTAGCAGGTGACACAAAACTTTAGGGGAAAAAAGGCAGAAGAGACATCATACAAAAAGGCACCCATGTCTCTTCACCATTTTTGTGCTGTTTTATTTATTTTAATTAAAAATGCTTTTGTCATCTGATAATACTTTGGAAAATAGTTCCGATTAGTTGATTTTATGCTGTTAAGCTTTAAGGAATGCTATCTAGTAACACCCCTCGTTGGCTTTTACTGCGCTTTCCCTTAGGTTTCTAGCATTTATAGTGACTTCTAGAAGGCAGAAAGCTGAAACTACTGACTTTTTAATGTATATAGTTTTGCTAAATAGTAATTTTTGAAAATCATTTCATGCAATCAGCTCATCCTGAGTTTTAAAAAATATACTAGAAGTCATATTTTGTCTACAGTTAACAGAAAATACTGAAAATAAATTTCAGTATTTTTATTAGCGCTGATCTGTAAGCGCCAAACACTGAAAATAAAAACATATATATCAAACAATTGATTACCCAACAAAACAGTTTTTTACATTTGTGCATCTGCTTTTTGAGTTGTTTTTTTTTTTAAGTCTCACAAATATGTCCTTTTTCTTTAATGCAATAAATAACCTCACAAATACTTTGGAATGTTTTTAAATTCAACCTCAACATGATTTGCAATTACTACTAGTACACTTGGACCATATACGAGGCACAAGGAGGACGGAGTTTTAAAGACTTCCTGCAGAGGTAAAGCTACCATCAACAACCATCTTAATTTTCTGTTATATTTTGAACAGAGTATTATGGCACTTTCATGTTAGAAACATTTTCCACTAACAACTAAGAACACAACACAAGGTTCACTATCACAGACCCAGAGCTGCAGGTTCCCTTTCTGGAGAGAGAAAATCCAAGTCCTAGATTTTTTTTAAACCAATATAGCATTTACAGCACAAGTCCTTGCAAGAGAACTTTCATAACAACATTTTGCTTAAAATATGAATAGATATTCTACCATAAAGCCATTTTTGTAGTGATATAACTGCATTTACATTTCATGATATATAATAATGTGTTAGGAAGGCTGGAAACCAAATACAGCACACCTCTCTGGGGTGGATTGTCTGACTGCAGCTGTTAGTTTCAAGTGTTGAATTTAATAATGAAAGTGGCTTTACACTAGATTTCCCTGTGCCTAGCACACAGAATATCCCTCTACCCAGACTTTTATCCAGGACCTCCAAAGCAACCTGCTGAAGGGAAAAGGGGCAGGTTGCTGAGAATGAACAAGAGGTAGTTACTGTGGACCCCTGAGCTGAAGATAAAAGTACAGAAAAGTAGGTACATCACAACTGAAGAAACCAAGAACATACAACTCTCAAAATACAATGGAGCAGAATCACCGAGGCCAAGCCATCCAGGGAATGAATGTAAGGATATTATCCTCTGAAGTAACGCAAGACCTACCCTCAGACACGAAATGCGGCATTGAAAATCTCACTGGGCAACAAGACAATAAATTCTTACAAATACCAAAAATTCACTGTAGACCTGAAAGAGCCAGCCTTTGACTGGTAGAGAAAAGGGCACAGTGTACAGATATAATGGTGACACTCTCACCTATGAGGTACTTTCCTTGTTTCACACATGTGGCTAATAACCACATGCATGCTGAGATCAACCTCTTTGATGCAGCAAGGCATTAAAATCTCACTGCCAACCATTAAAAAAGGACTACATGCAGGTATTCAGTGTTTTTCTACACCACAACAGACACAGGAAAATCTGAACTTGTAATCTCTGTTACACATTTTTTCTGAACTCTGCAGTTCTATTTGTAGAGCACATTGTTTTATATAATGAAAACTGCTGCAGAGTGTGTTAGCTCCCCTTTATGCACTTGGCAGATGAACATGTGAGTCATCAACTTCCATCAAAACCATAAGAATGCCAACTGCTTCATGAGAAACTGTTTAAAGGGAGACTTTTTTGGGGTTTTTTTCCATCCTCATTTTTTCCTGAAGCCCTTTCCACTGGCCTTTTTATCTCCACCAGACTTTAATTATGAATGCCTGTCCTAGGAAGATGGGGGTTCATAGACCATAATCCTTTATTCTTAAAGTCTCTGTCAGAGCCAAGTCAGACTAATCCAGAGGATAAAGTGGCAGTATTTTTCAGAGAAGGAATGTATTTATTGCTTTACTCATACACATCTCTCTACTTTGCAGAGCAGATTAGCTCTTCATAGCAGAAGAACCAATATTAAAAACATGAACAGAGAGGAAATGATCTGCTTTATATAAATGGGACTTATCCCTTGATCTCTTAGATAACATCTATAAGGAGATAAACTATACAAATAATTTCAGGATGCTCCTTGTTCAAAAACTGTAATTTGGATTTAGCTGGAACATGAGGAGAATGTGTCTGGCTTTAACGGACTCTGTCCAAGATGAAATGTCTAAGAACTCAGTGTGAAAAATAAATTCTCATTTGTGATTGGAATATTTACCCTTTTCCTAACTAATTTGATTCTGTGAAACAAACAAACCCAAACTTCTGAGTTGCACGTGTTATTACTAAGTACCAACTCTAGACCTGCCAAAGTCGTTAATCTCTTGAATTCTTTCAAAAAGTCCACACAAACAAATAAAGTTCCTAAGGATGGTAATAGAAGATTGTGTAACAACACAACAGGAGCATGTCTTCTTTATCTAAACTGATTAAAGAGAATTTGTCTTAAAAAGTGAGGCTTGAGGATTAGGTTTTTTAAGCACATTTTAGACGAATTCTTTACGAAAAAAACCCCAACAAAATACCAAACCAAAAAAGAAAAAGAAAAACAAACCAAAACAAACCCCAAAATCCCCAGGGAAAAAAAAAAAAACCAACACAAACCCACTTCACTGTTTCCCTGATTTAACAAGATGTAATTGCCTCTATGATTATTCTAAGCATAAAGACCCAGAGTAAGAAAATAAGCTGGAAAAAACATCAAATCACAGCTGGTAGTTTTTTAAAATTATACTACCACATTGTAAAAGAAATAAGTATGATCAACAAATGAGTACCCACATGACATGGCAAACCATTGGCTACTACTTTCTGCCAGGTACTGAGTTCCATCCCCATCTCCTAAACCCATTAAACCTTTAAAACAACATGAGACACTTGATTAAGTTCCACAGAAAAGCCTTCAGTCCAATGGGATAAACTGAGAGTCTAAACTCTGTCATTAACACTGGGAATGTTCAGCTGTGTAGAGTCACCTTTTCATCCACTTTTTTTTTAAGTGGGCCAACAACCAAAATTCTCCCCACAAGCAGCTTGAGCTTGTAGAGAATTCTTGCTTGACAATTACTATATCCAGAGGCTGACAATTACTATCTCCACAACCAGCAACATTGCAATTAAAAAATACATCAGCACATTAACCAAGGGAAGAATAAACATAATCCCATTGCACAAGCACCACAGCCATGGCACAGCTGTGATCAGGTTACTGTGTATAGCTTCTGACTGTACCAATGCCTATCAAATAGATGTTTCTAATCCAGAAATTTTCCACTAGACTTCATCTTGCCAGGCTCTACAGTTTAAAAAATAACTATTTAAAACAATAAACATTATATTTTGATTCTAGAACACCTGAGATTAAAAATTCAGCTGTAATTGATTAATAATAAAAATTTACAGCATAAAACAGTGAGTTTCAACACGATTGTTTGACAAATCCACTCTGTAGCTCCCCCTTCCTAGGAAATTTAACACTTCCTATGAAATTTCACATTATTCATAATAACATTTTTTAAATCCTGATGTAAACTGAAATTCACAGCAGACAATTCTGACAACTCCCATGAAATACACAAACTGTAAGAAGAAAAGTTGCTTAAAGTTTACTTTACAACCGGTTCCCCGTCCTTCTACAGAGAAGTGTATATTTTATTTAAATTGTCACTGTACTTTTAGACTTGTAAAATGTGAATAAACCACTTAGTCATTTTATTGTTTGAATGCCGGGTCTGTCTTTGGCACATTGGCTCGATTTCCAAAGAGCTGCAGTGACATCCAGTGGTAGTTTAAGTTGAAATGCAAGCTTACAAACCGTGGAAACAAGACAATTCCTCCCCACCCATCTGAGTTTCTGTTTGGCACCATGTTCAACGGAAGGAGAGCAGGATAGCACCTGATCTCAAACAGTATCTTCCGTATTATTGCCACAAAAAGAATTGGGACAAGCTTAAGCAGTTTTTCAGAAGCCAGGCCCTCAGCTGAAAAGGAGGGCAAGCTTCATTTCACACCATCTACCTGGAGCTTCAAAATCTGAAGATTTTCAACCCAGATGCCTTTTCCACTCACACTGATAACATCATTTTCAGAATTTACAGACTGTTCAACTAGTGGAAACACCTCCCTTGCAATTTAATGTCTCATTACTCATCAACTCCAAAAGCTCCCAGTACAGTCTGCACATTAAACACAGAAGAGCTTTATTTTCTCAAAGATTTCACCTCTCTTAAACTAGAAGAGAACCCATGTCAGAAAAAAAGCTCATCAGAAAAAAGAAGATCCCAAAACACAGCAGCAATCTCTTCTAACACCTACTAACTATGTATACCTGTGTGAGCCAAAAAGGCATTTTGAAGTCATGTATTAATCACTCAAAAAAAAAAAGACATCAGTAAGTCAAAATAATTTTTCCAGCTTGCCTTACATCCCACAAAGCCTAAATTTCCAACTCTCTTCAACTGAAGAGTACCACAAACAGATGGAAAAGCTTCACAAGCTCTTAGTCATATGGTTTAGTTTTACATAGAGCTGCATGGAGCAGAGAGTTGGAGTCGGTGATCTTTATGGGTCTCTTCCAACTGTGAAAAGCTTGTACTTGTACAAATAAAGGTAATGCACATTTCTAGTGCTCTTACCAAAATATGTTTTAGAAATGTACATTAATACAAAGCAATTTCCTGTGTTAAAAGGGAGAAGCAGCTTGACTCTACTGCACCAGGAGGTTAAGTAAGACTTAGTAACATAATGTAGGTTTATGTTCAGTATATAATTTTCAACTTGATGTGTATTTCAAAGACTCTTCTTCCAAACGGACTGCAAGAGCTCAACTCTAATCAGGAATACGAAAAAAAGAGTACGTTGAGCAGTAGCAAGGCAACTTATCATGGTTATTACATAGGGGTCTGGCGATTTAGCAAATCAAATTCGCTTCAGATTTAAACTGAATTTCTTTGGAAACTATCTGCCACGTGAAAAGGACCAAACCTACCCTCCACCAGTTTCAGGGTTAAATATTCAGTAGGAAAAGCAGAGTATGTACATATATAGGGAATAGCCTCCTCCTGTTGCAGAGAGTCACGCAGCCTTACACTCCTCGCGAGTGCTGTCCCATCCCACTGGAATAAAAAAATAGTTTCTTCATTACCTCGGTTACAGATAGTGCAGAAATTGCTTGGTCCTTCACTATGCTTCTTCAAGTGATCTGCCATATATGCTGCTCGCAAGTACTTCCCACACACCTGGCATGGGACTTTGTCTTCATGACATGCCAGGTGTGAGCGCAGCCGGTCACGAGTGGCAAAGGAAGCATTACAAGTCTGCAGGTATAACGAGAACCATGTGACTCATCAACTCTGCTAAGAGCACTGATATTGTTGAAAATGTTTAGTATTCTTTAGAGTAAATACCTTAGATCCTGTGCAAACACAAAAAACGACATGATGCACAAGCCACTTTCCCCCAAATAAAAAATTCAGAACACCACCACACTGCACAAGATGTAATGTTACTACTCAAAAGAATTAAGGCTGCAAGAAAACAGCTCTGACACACTACAGACAGTAAACCTTACATCAAGGTAGACTTGTAAGGCTTTAGCTCCTTTCTGAGGATGAAGATACTCAAATTTTAAATGATATTTAACAGAAGAAATAGCAGAAACCACTTTGCTCCATTTACAAGTTCTGCCATTTCACGGAGCCATTACAATTGCTTTAGACCACTCAAATGTCCTCTCTGTCATTTTCCTAAATTCTACTCTTTGATGAGATAAATCTAACTTCAGTACACAGAATTCTTTTGGAGCGTGAACACATACAAACAAAGGATCAGAGAATTGTCTGGGATGACAATATGGCGAGAGACACTAGAAGAGTCATCCTGGTATCCACAGCTGCAGTACAGATAAACTGTAGAAGTGAAGCCTCAAAACTGAGCAGGTATTAAAATAACTGCATGACATTGTAATGTGTTTTAACTTACCCCTGGTCAAGGTATCATGGTCAAGGTATCATATTCCACTTACTACCACAAAACAAGCTGGATTTGGCATAAGATAATATTGATTCTATTTGCCCACTTCCCAGCTGAAATCCCTATGGTAAGTGAAGGCTCCCTCCCATTTTTATAATCTCAGCAATGGGCAGGCAGGCAGGCTGTGCCCACAGCCTGCTACTGTGGCCTACCAGTTCTGAAAGGCTTGCTCTGTCTGTAATGTGTGAAGGGAAATAAATCACCAGCAATATGCTGCACGAGGTATTACAGAGTTATAGTCTAAACCATTTCACAAGTGCAAGAGGAGAAACAAAAGCAAACACACATTAGAATGACCAGATCAAGCTGGAGCAGTGACATTCAAGAGTGTACAGTGTTTTGTTTGTATCAACTTTATATAAAATAACACAGTTTTAAGAGATATAACCAGAACCCCCAAAGAAACAATATCAGGCTGTTCAATGTCTTGGGAACTGGATATAATCTGTATTTTAAAATATCAGTATGTAATTAAACGACTGTTTCAATAGAAATAAGACTTGTTAAAGTAACAATCTTAGTAAAATTCCAAAATTGTAATTCAAGTAATTGAAATTGATAATACAGAAGAGGGTAACATGTAATTATATAAAATTCAGTTAATCAAGAGCTTAATCCAAAAACCATTGAAGGCAGCTGAAAAGCACCTATCAATTTCAACAGGCTTTACACTCATTCGATCCTGTGAGATGCTTTAGTGTTGAAAACTCCCATGGAGCTGAGGCTGCTCTGCAGCAAGCACAAGACTTAACACCTCAGAGGATCAGGACTTAATGAAATTAAAAAGTCAACAGTAAAATTATCTGGATTTCTGCAACATACACAGTTTAACTAGGCCCACCAGACAAAGATTTATAAATTACAAGTATTGAGGTTTAAGAGGCAAATTCTTGAACACGAACAATTTCTCTTCATTTGTAATCTCAGTACACAGCGCTGAGCAAAACAGGTGCAGCTTTCACTTACTAAAGTGTTCTTAGAGGTAAGCACTCTCTTAAGGCAGGATTGCAGCACTGATACTAATCAATCTGTTGGATATCAACTAAAGATATATGACTGGACTATCAACAATGACAGCCAAGAGATCCATCATCATTAACTCTAAAGCTATGGAGCTGCAGGAAGGTCCACACCCGACCACTGGGCGTGCGTTAGCTGATGAAGCAGACCAGAGACAAATCACATAAATACAGCAATGCCAGAAGTAAAACCAGATCTATCCCACAGTGAACTAAGCAAGTTGAAAGCTTAGGGAAAAGCAATATAATAAGTTATGTGTTTGATTTCTCACTGTTGCTGCTGAGTTGTGTAAAGCTCACCTTAGGATAAGCTATATAGTAAATATATCTGCAACGAAGCTTAAAAACAATAATTAAGTCCAGTGGAGAAAGCAACAACCAGTTTAGCTGAATCATAACAACGGGAGACAGGACTAGGGTTAAGGAAAACCCCAAAGTTAATATTCAAATAGTTAATACTTATAAAAGGCATAGAGAAAAAAAAAAGTTTTATTTTATGAAAGGTGTAAAGTGCTAAGTGAGCGCTAAGTATTTATCATTAAGTGTTAATCAGAGAAGAAAACTCTCCAGTGCTTTCCTATCAAACATTGCACAGGTATATAAATAGATCAAAAAGAATATATAAAGTTTAAAAAACATTGTTTAAGAAATACCTCTTGAAGTTTCAACTTTTCTATGGATGTGGATGTCTCTGAGCTTATTCCATGGTGGCTGCCATTTTCCTGCTAATAGGCAGGAAGTAAGAGAAATTAGGACAGGAAGAAACTCATTCTGCATTGAAATCAATGGGAAACGCACTGGACTTGGGATGCCAACTAAGTTGTGCTTTAATTTAACCTGCATTTTTCTTTTTTTATTTAATTTGCCAGAAGAACAACTTGTCTAGTCTCTGAGAGGAGCAAACTTCTGTTTTCTCCCCTTGTTCTTTCAGGTCCACAGATTTTCAGATCATTGTTTGCTCCCAAACTGCAGCCTGACTTTCATACACTGACACACCAAAGCCAACGGCTTCATCCCGTCCCATGGAGAGACTAACTGAGCTACCCCATTCTGGCCATAAAACTGACTCACCCCTTCTCCTATAGCCACAACTCAACTGTCAGACTGGGGGAAAAAAAGTAAGTTCACCAGTGCAGCAATCCAAGGGAAAAGATCCAGAGTGCCATTTGCCTGGACACCAAAGCGACTTCTTGGATCTGATTTCTCAGCTGCTTTGGCTCTGTGGAGACCTGCCCTAATCTGAGCCTATCTTAACAGTAATGAAAAAGTTGGAGTCAAGACTTTGGCATCAGGTGCTAGAGGTGCTCGAAGTTAGGATACTTGTGAAAGATCTGTGAAGCACAGCTATTATTTCAGGGGGATGACTGCAGCTCATATTCAGGGATATTCAGCTTAAAATTGTCCTGTTTCTCATACTTTCATTTATTCTGAAGTTGGGTTGACACGTTCCCACTTTTGTTTAGTGTACTGTGATGCCACACCAACAAAACATTACACATCACCAGTTTGCAGATACAAAGACACATAAGAACTCAGGTAAGTGGCCAGTTTGTTTAAATCATAACAGAGCACAAATTCCAAAAATGCCATTACAATAGAGGACTCTGGAGAGCTCTTCTGTTTACTGACAGAGTAATTCTCTTTTCCAGTAAACATAAACAAAGCATGACAATAACAGGAATTTTCAACAGGAACTGAACAGATTGAAAAAGGATGCTCAATGTTGTTCAGGCTGCTCTCATGGGGAGCTAATTTGCCAAACAAAATCAATGGAAAAAGGGAGTGGGAAATGGGCAAACAACATGCCAATATTAAGCTATTTTCCTTCTTGGTGGCCAGATCCTGTGTTAGATACATATTATGGAACAGATACGCAACTGGTTATGAGATAATCACAAGGAGAACTTTATCAATTTATACATCAGTGTTCATATTTGAAACAAGTTTTCAGTGACTGCATCCCTTCTGTGGTTTCTACAATGTATAGCAGATCTGTGCATATTCAAGAAAACTTTCTAAATCCAATAGGATATTACCAAGCATTTTCTGCAAAGACATACAACAGATCATTAAAAAATTTTCTGCGCCTTAAGATTTATGAAAAATTAACTTTGCAGGGCTAAGCAATCAAAAATGAAGAACAAACCAAGCCTGAAGAACAATCTCAACTCTGTCCTGATGATTGTAACCTATAGCCTGTACCTTTTGACATGAACAGTGCATACAATATTATGGCAGTTTAGACAACACACAGTAAGACTGTTCTTGGAAACTGCTTTCACAAAATACACGTGTGCAAGGAAATGGAGTTGAGCTTGGCTATGCCATCTCAGCTTCCATGTTTCTTTACTTCTGAGCTCTTAGTGTATCCTCTGATTCACATAGAGTTGATATTTAATATTCTTAAATCAATGCTAAACTATTAAAAAAAGTATCAGTCATCAGCTGATGAAGGACAATTCATAGCTATCTGTGTTATTTGCAAACAGTGTTCATCCAGTAATCTTGGTACCAACTAGCAAAAGACTGATGAGTGTCTATTCGTGTTGGGACATAAAGATTCATCATCAGTTCATCCACAGACCTCCTGCTGTCCCCACATTGTGAATTCTTTTCATGAGTGGAATTTTCCAATTTGTGTAAATCTGTAAACAATAAATCATCTTAAGAAGCTTGAGCCAATCTAAGGCTTTATACAGGACAGACAGTTAAATCAATGTGACAGCTCTACAGCCTGACTTTCAAATGTGCTAGGCTTTCACAGATCATACGGATGTCAACAGAAACCTTTATATGGCTCCAGCTCTCTGGAAAACTTCTCAAGATTCTTAAAATTGCAAAGTGTTTCAAAACTCTCACAATTTAAAGGAAATATAGGTGTATCAAAACGTGCAAAAATGCAGATCAGGAGGCAGCAGTCATGTAGAATTGTGTAGGTTCATCAAACATGGTTAAATATTTTAGAAGAAAAGTCCTCTAACATTCACTGTCTTCAAAAGAAAAAAAAGAAAAGAATCTTGCACCAGCTTCTTTAAAAAAATAAGAAATATTTCTTCAGAAGCCAAACATGGAGACTCTTAGCCCAACAACTGTTTTAAAAGTTTGCCCGACATCTCTCTGATGGCAATGTGTGATGGTAGAAGCTGATTCTCTACTTTGGTTTTAATTGATACTTTCAGGCACCTTTTAAATCTCTCTATAAATGGATTACAAAATATCTTCCTTCATTTGATCTTTCAAACCTCATTAACTGTAAACAACTATATACAACATTATGACATTGTACAACAAAGGATATTGTGATGCCATTATTTATATTCTCCCTGAGATAAAAAAAGCTTCCAATTTTGCTCAGTGCAATGTTCTGAAGGCTATGCAATTAAAAAAAATAGTATCTTGACAAGTTATGATCATTCCAATTTACTAATTCTTTATTGAAGTTATTATAAAAAAATGAAGTCAGCATTGAAGCCTCCTGATGGCAACAACTGCGATTAAAAAAAAAAGGGAGGGACTCATCAGTGACATTGACTCCAAGCCCAGGTGGCTGGGTAAGAGATCCAGGGTGAGACTGGGACAGCACAGTAGGGAAGAACATCTGGGAGAAGTGGGGGAGGCAGGAGGACCAAAGCTGTAGATGATGCAAGGGGCGACAGGAGGGATGTAAAGCACATGTCACTGTGGAACACTGTTCTTTAAAAACATTTATCCCAAATCACATATACATGGCATTTCTACTGGTACTTCAAAATTGCCTGTACAGGTAAATCCAATGCCAAAGATTACCCACAACATCATCTAAACCCCTCTGGCTCCTACCTGACACTTGTGAGGTCTCTCTGAGGTATGCACCTGTTTGATGTGTCCATTCAAGTGGTCTGGCCTTAAAGGGAAATACACATAAGCACACTTAAAACAAATACTAAAAATAAAGTTACAATTTTAACAAGGAAAAAAAAAAGAAAAAAGAAAAACAAAAATAAAAAAGATCCCAGTACTGCATCTATTACAAATTTAGTGATATTTAGCTTTCCAAGACCCAGATTGCCAACAACTGGGACTCTACCTCATTATGTACCCTCTCCAACTTGCTAAAAAGGCAGCATTTTCACAGGAAAAAATAATGACTGAATGATCAGAGGAAACAGGAAATAGAAATTATGATTTTCAAGCCTGCATGTCCCCATCCAAAATCCTATTTAGACCTTAACAATCAGAGCACTTTGATTTACAGTTGCTGAATATTTGAAAATCAGACCCTTTTGGTTTATGTCCCAAACACAGATGTAAAAAACCAACTTTAAGCACCTCTGTGCAAAAAGACAATCTAAATTCTGTTGCTGTGACACATTTTCCACCTGTAAGATGAAAAACTACTCCTAACTTACAACTTGGTTGGGGAGACTGCATTAATACCAATAAAGTACTCTGAACATTCCAAGTAGAAGGTGCAATGGAAGAACAAATTATTACTGTAAAAAGTGAGACCACTCTTCACAACCAGCAAAGCCTACTTTCAAGAAGAAAGGACTGAAGAGCTGCAGATTGTCCTGGTGGGAGTTTCTCCTAGTGGGAAGAAAGCTTTTCATTGTATGAGACCAAAACTGCTTGGAAACAAGTTCTCCACCCTCACCTCCCCCAACTTCCCAGCTGCACCAATGAGAGGGCGCGGGATGGAATTCACGCACTGCAGACAGAAAATAGGCTGAACTTTGCAGTGAGGCTCTTAAACCCGATGCTCCAGCGCTGGGCTGCAGCGGTGTAACCGGACAGACTGGTTGAGGTCCTCCTGGGTACCTCAAGCGGAGCAACCTCAGGTGCTGTGCTAACGAATACATGAAAGGACACTAAAATTAGACATCATGCTTCCAACCTCCTCTGGCTGCTCCTAAGACTGAATATTGAAACTTAAGTCTCTAGTTTTCATTCATACTTCGGTTTTACAGATATGCAAACGGTTTTGTTGTTAACTTCTGTAACAGCATTCCTGCCTGCTCACGTTAACTTAATGAGAAAAATGAGAACTCAACATGTATTTCTCACTTCCCCTTAATGACAAAAACCTTTCATACAGCAACAGCAGAAATCTTTAAGTGTCAATAATAACAATAAAACTTGGCACAGGATCTCAGGTAGTGCTATAATAAGTAAAGTTCTTTCACTTCTAGCCACAGAAGAAATTTTCATTTTGTGACCTTACATTACTGAATCTGCAGTCCTTACGGAGAAGCATCCCTAATTACTGCCGATTTTAAAAAAAATGAGGTGGGGGGGTGGGGCTACATTTTCATAATTTATTTCAGTAACAAAAAGTCCCTCTACCAAAAAGAGAGCGGGGGCACAATTCCACAATTTACATAGCCTGGTGGCCTTTTGATTTGTTTTCAGATCTTGATTCCTTCCCTCATGTTAGAGCACATCAACTGCTGTAGAAAACCGACTGCTGGGACAGAAATAGCAGAGTGTATGCATCCCCCTCCCTCCCACTACTTCTACACTCAAAGCGAGCAGCAAACTTCCAAAAAAGTTTCAAATTCATTAACTCAGACTATAAGATACCACTAACACAACTACGTGTACCAAACTACTTATTAAATTAGCTCCCACAAACAGCGACAACAAAAAATCAGCAACATTAAATGCACAGATCTTACGTATGTTGCAGGGCAGAAACAGGATCCCCTTCAGAAGGATGTAAACCCAAAGGACACAAAGATCATGTATTAAAAGATACTTGATGCTGCAGCCTTTGAAATCTCACCTCTTCCTTCACATTTGGGTGATAAAAAACATTACGAACTAAGAGAAATGAAGGGAAGTTAAGAAAAAGAAAATTTAAAACGGATACGAGAAAAATAATAATCTTGAGATGTATTATTTTGCACTTCAACAGCACCTTCAAAGTACCTACACATCAGTGATCTCAAGACACTTCTGTGAGGCAGGTAATTATTTCAATACCCATTTCACAGAAGAGTCATTTGAGGGAGAGACTGATTTGCCCAAGGACACGCATACACCAACTCCGGGACAAAGCCGGGAACGTTAGCCAGAAGCCAGCTGACTCCCAGTTCTATGTCTTAATTACTTTTAAACCCTTCCAAGAGACTGCAGAATAGCATCCCAGAGGAAATGATGGAGGTCTCATTCCTTGAAACATTTTAAAGTGGAACAGCGAAACTATCCTAAGTACATTTCCAAGGGATAGGAAAGTAACTTCCTAGGTCTCTGTTCGTGTCAATGGTCCATACAAGCACTCTCTTACCTGGAAAAGCCTTTTCCACAGCTCTGGCAGATGTAGGGCTTTCCCACTGAGCCATCATGCGATCGAACATGATAGGACATCCTGTCTTTTCGCTTGAACCGCAAGCCACACACCGGACAAGAGTAAGGCTTTTCGCCCGAGTGTGACAGCTTGTGCCGATTCAGGTGGTACACGTCCCGAAAAATCTTGCCACAGATCTCACAGGCCACCTGCTTCCTTGTCCTGCTTCTTTTTCGGGGTGCATCGGGGTCATCCTGACCAGGAACACCATTTTCACCCAGTCGTGGGGGTGGAATGTCTATGTAGCCCAGCTGTAAGCTTGTCACCCCATGTTGAGCCTCGTGCTGACGAAGACGATTAGCATCTGTGAATACTTTCCCACAGAGACCACAAGGCAGGATACCAGCCTCCCGCAGGCCCCCTGGGGTACCAAACATCATGGAGTCCAAGAGATTGGCTTTACGGGGACGCCCTCTGCCCCTCTTGGTGCCTAAAGTGGGGGCACTAGCAGCAACATTCTGGAAGGGTGAGGCCAGCAGTGGTGGGGACAGAGGTCCTGCCACCATGGGCAGGCGGTCCACACCCTGCAGGACAGGTAGGGAGGACTGTGCAGCGGTGAGCGCGGCCCTCGTGGCCTCATCTTCAGGCATGCCAGCAATGCCATTGCCATTGGGTGCCAAAGTGGCACCGTTGGTCATGTCAAGAGGAAAGCCGAGGTCAGCAGCGCCTGGACGGAACAGCATAATGTCAGGGCGTGCCGGGGGCACAAGGAGCTGCACGTTGGACTGCTTGATGACCTCCTGGCAGATGTCGATCACAGAGCGCATCAGCAGAAACTTGGCGGCCGTCATGAGCTCCGGGAAGCTCTCCAACCGCACCACGATGCGCGACGTGTAGGCGAAGTCCAGGATGTCTCCGAACACCTTAGAGCTGATGGTGTGCATCTCCAGCTCCCGACCACCCCCGGGGGCGCCGCCGGCCGCCGCCGTAGCCCCACCGGCCGCCGCCTCCGCTGCGCTCCCCTCCG
>WEKY01060559.1:7413-43529 GCA_013390045.1 Picathartes gymnocephalus | reverse complement strand
GCACCAATCCTCCAATGCCGAGCCGGCAGTGAGGCCCCCGCCCGCGGCTCACGGGGGTGGTGGGGCTGAGCTCGCCCCCTCCCCCAAATATCCGGGCTGCAGCTCGCCCCCCAGGCCCCCCTCCCGCTGGAGAGAGGAGGAGGGGCCGGCGGGGGGGGGTGCGGGCGTCCTCCCCCCCCCCCCAGGGGGGCCAGGCCCACGGACACCCCNGGCGCGAATCGTCCAATGCAAACCCTCCCGGAGCTGCAGAGGCGCAGAGCGGCCCCCACCTCCTCGGCTCGCCTGAGGAGAGCCGATCCCAGAGGGGCCAGGGGCTGCAGCACAGACTGGCCTCCCCCCGGTCTTTCATTGCATTTCTCACCCCCACCCCCCCGCACCACGATCAACTCTCAGCCTCGCTAGAAGAGCGAGGCGCCGGCATTGTGGGGGAGGGAAGGGGTACAGCGGGAATTCTTCCAGTGCGAAAATGCCCTCCCCTCGGGAGCGGTTGGGAGGAACGGTACCCGCGGGCCGGGGGCTGCGGGAGCCACGGGCACTTCACAGCCCCGAGTGCGTCCATGTTGGGGGAACTGCTGCCCGCGGAGCCCCTCACGTGCACCCTGGGTTCCCACGGCGCCCGGAGCGCCCCACGCCCCAGCGCGGCGAGGCTCCCGCTCCATCAAGTTACTCTTCCCCGGGCCCAGGTTAAACGCTCCAAAATGCACTGCAGAATTCACTGCGCGGGGTTGCCTGGACTGTCCTAGTGCTGAATCTTCCCAGTGTGCTCGAGGTCTCTCTATGAAGAGCTGCTATTTCAACATGATCATCATCATCATTACTCATTTGCAGCTGAAATCTGCTTTCTGTCTCGGGCAAGAATTTTTCTCTACTTTTGAAGAAATATCTCCCCCCACACATATCACATACATTCCCCAAACAGTTCTTTGTTTTGTTAAAAACAACACCTGGAAAAAAGTGTTCAAGGACATTTTTTTGCATTTGTGACATCAAGTCTAATTAGGAATGCTTGGACCACCTATTCACAATCTAATATCGTCACTTAAAGTGTTCTGTGGAAAATACTGAACTTGGCACATGCGAGGGCATCACAAACTACAGAGTCTTCCAAAAGCTCAAACACAGCACTTGAATTAAATAGTGGTGGAACTGAAAAAGCATTCTGGGTACTGATGTGCAAATGAGCGCACCAAGCTTCCAACTTCCAAAATATTACATTAACACTTAATGCCACATAGTGCCCTCAGCCTGTACACCAGATTTCTCCTGCTTTTGATAGGAACTGTTTGCCTCTACTGCAGTCAGAATATTACCAATAACTTTTTATTACTGCACTATGTGCGCACACACCGGGATATGAACATATACCTTGAGAAATTCGAGGTGGAGTGGTAGCAATGCTGACAAAACCAGCTTAAATATACCCTATTATATAGATAACACAGTGCTCGTATTCTCTTAAGTCTGTGTGCCACAGACACACGAGTTGTACTTGATACACTGAGGAAAATGATTATGTTTAACTCAGTAGCCAGGCTGCAAGCACACACACACATGGAGCAGTTAAAGAATCTGGAATTTGCTTATCTTTCCTAGTGGCTTTGGACAGTTGTGTGCCTTTCCCCCAGTGGTTTATTAATTTGCTTTCTTTTAGCCCCCAGCCTCCTGACATGGTTCCTGCTTCCTATTTCAGTTCCCTCCTCGCCTGTTCTTTGTCTCTCCTCTAGGCAGGGGGAGGGGGGTCCTGCCTCTCTCACAGCCCTTTCCTCAGAACTTTCTCCAGTTGCCACGGAATGTTCTGGTGTCAGCTTCCAGCCCTCCTGTTTAAAAGGCACCATCCAACACACCCTGCCTGCTTCTTTAGGTAAAAGCTAAAAAAACCCCAAAGCACGGCTATTTCTTGGCAAGTGACCCACTCAAACTTGCCACAAGGATGCCAAATCAGCACGCTGGGAGCTCACAGTCCGAGTAGTTGCTGAATGCTCGTTCAAGATGACCGCCAGCACCTTGCACTCCCGGGTAATCACAAGGACACCGGCATAGCCCTTTGCCTTGGCACTCAGCACTCTGCCGTGGCAGTGGCTGCAGCTCTCCTCTTGGTACTTACACTCTTTGTACACTGGCTTCCCTCACCCTATAGCTCCAACAACACATTTAAAGGACTGCTGCTTAGAACGTTTTCTGGTCCCAAATTTACCCTGTCTCAGAATATAACACTAGCGAAGAAGCCACTCAACTAGCATTTGTTACAACATTGCCAAATTTCTTCTGAAAATGAACAGGTACTAAACACACTGAGCAAGAATTTGGCTCATCACTATGAACAGACATATAAGGTGAAGTTCCCTAAATTTAATGTGATGACCAAATGACATTTCTCCATACATAACTGTGTAAGCAGACAGGAATAATTACCTTCGAACTCAATTATCATCACAACTAGCTAGTTACTCTTTGAAGACCAAGTTCTAGATAATGTGAAAGAAAGTTTTAAATTTCAATTTTAAAATTTTCATTTTCTGTATCCAATATTTCCTCCCCTTTTCAGATGATTCCTAATCTATTTTCTTTGACATCTTCTGCACTGTGGGATGTGCTGAACTTCTTTTAAATCCATCCCTCTTTTAAATAAAGGCATTTTCCTCAGCTACTTTATTCAGCTTCTCACTATTTCCTGTCTCACTTCTGCTCAAGGGAATTCCTGAGGTGTCCCTAAATGTTTTGCAGCTGCGTGGTGCCTGCTGAAGCACTTTGATTGGTATTTCAATAGTATTAATAATCCTCCTTTTCTCCAAACATGTGTGTACCATTTGGGACTGCACACTGTACATTGCTCGCTTCATTGCAGATCAATTGCTACTGGCCTTACTCAGAAGTGCAGACCTTAAATTGGTGTGCAAATATAGGAGGTAACAAAAGACTGTTACAGTCAAATCTGTTCAAATATATTTGGGTATTTGTTAATTAGAGTTTAGTCATACCTATTTGTTAAACACTCTCAACTCGTGAATCTGTGTAGGTCTCGAGGCTACTGAAATTTGTCAGAATAGTCCCATTATTATACTCTTTAAGAAGGTTAGTCACTATTTCACATGGCTTATAATATTAGCAGAGACATTTGTGCATAGCACTTGTGCCAGCTAATCAGTCACATGAACCATTTCCTTTTTATGTGTGTTCCACAGAAATACACAACACTGCGTAGTTCGTGGCACACTTGCAATTTCAGTGAGTAGCTGTCAGTTTTTCTGAGCTTTCACTGGTATTTTAATTAACTGCTACTGATATAACAAGCAATTAATTCAGCATTCATTACTTACTAGGTTGATTATTACTTAAATTTAGTTTTTAAAGCTTGCTCAGTTTATTTTTGGGAATCAACCCATGAGAATATCAACCCAGCAAGGATTCTCAGACTTGGAGACAGCAGAGTTTCCTCTGTAACCCAGACGTGGGTTTAGTGATTTGTCAGCTTTCTCCTCTAGAAGCAGATGAAAACTCTTTAAAAATACCCAGCATCCTCACAAAACCGACAGCAATAGGATGGTATATGATGCTGTAGAAAGTACACAAAGACTTACCTTAAAATGGGAAAACAGCACTGTTAGTTTTTCCTCTTTTTGATCACTCTCCTCACTGCACTCATGCTGTATAGTCTGTATGTTGCATGGCAGTCCACGACAAAGTCTGGGGAGCTGATGCTAAACTATACAACTTTTAGTTGTTACACTAATTTTACACGGTCTTGAAAGCCAACCTTTGATACTTAATGTCCCTTTTGTTCCCCTCATTTCTTCAGTCTGCCCAGTTTAACTTATTCTAGACTGCCTGGAACCAAAGCAACCTGACCCATTCAAAACAAGACGGCTACATTAGGGATCTGGGCAACATGGAAATACCACCTAGGATTCCATCTCGTTGACTCCCAAAGAATTAGGCATTCATGCCTACCTAAGCAAACCTGACAGACAACTTTTTCTCCTAAAACATACATTACAATACAATCCTAAATATGCAATGCAAGCAACAAAGGTTTGATATTTACAGGTTAACAGCTAAACTACTGTGCTGTCCCCAGGAAGACTCCTCCCCAGATAACAAGTAAACTGGCATAAAAAAAAAGTTAATCCTAGAAGAGAACTAGGAATGGCTACATCTGTACATTTTACAACGTTCAAAGAAGACACAACTTTCTGTCTATTGCCTCAAGAGTTAATTAAGATGTGAATTGCATCAACTCTCAGAGTCACTTCACCTCAGGCAATCAGTATCATGCTTCCATTGAAGATTCAGCACTATGGATATAAAAAAATCTTACCTTTTGATAGAGGATTTTCAAAATCTCTTTCCTCCAAACAGGCATGAAGCTGGCCCTTAGTCAACTCATTATAGCTCATTATAGTTTTGTCTCCTCTTCAGCATGAGCAGTTCTTCCCTGAAATACAATAATAGGGTTAATTAGCAGCCAGTTCTCAAATCAAAGTACAATTCATAGGGTAAATTTGCAAAACTGTAAAAATTTTAAAAAAACCCCAACAAAACCAAATAAAAACCCAGAGAAAAACCACCTTAAAATGAACCAATTCTCTGTATGTCTTGACTTGCAGTTACCCTTTTTTCATGAGGAAACTCTGGCAGGTTGGTTACAGTCCCATACCCATAATTCTTAAAATCATAAGTAGTCAGATCACTGTTATCATTACATACAGATTATTTTTCACTGGGCTGGTGATCATTTCTGAGAGGATACGAGATTTCAACACCCTTGCTTCACCTGAAATCATGATTTCATTTCCTCCCTGTCACCTTCTCCCCACTTTCTGAAATCCTGCAGAAATCCTGCCACTAATCTAGAAATGCAGTCTGTAGCAAGCCCACAGACACATAGCACCAGCTGGTTGCCAGCTTCTGGCATGAGGTGAATTACCAAAACCGCAAGTGATGTACTTCCAGAGTGGCTCTTAAGCTAAAATTACCTTCTCAGTGCCCTGTGAATAAACTTGATATCCACAAGTATTTGAGTTATTTATTAGAATATAAAAGAGGGGAAAAAAAAACCAAACCTAACCAGGTGAGCACCCACTGCTTATTTTTAACAAGGTACTTTATGTGAAACATACACAAGTTATCACAATTAATTTGATACCCACAGTATCTACCATGTATTTTACAATGATAAATTTTACATGATTATCCAAAAGACTTGCAAGCCTCTTCTCAATATACTTTGTTTGCATCTCACCATCTCATGTAAGTAAAACTCTTACTCAAGCTAAAATACTAGTTGTTTTAGAAAGAATTTCAGAATTTGACCCAAAATGAAGTAGCTTTTAAAAAATTGATAGTTTGATATAAAACCCACTAAATGCATTAGCTCCCAACCTCTCCTATGGAAGTGAGCTACAGTTATCATACATGCAGGGCAATGCTATGGAAACACGAAAGTTTCAATCATTCTGCAGCAACTGCACATTCCTGTTGTGCAAAAATAAAACTGAGGCACAAGTAAAGGAAATGACTTGCTCAAAAGCAGTGTCAGCAGGACTGGAGTGTGTAGAATATGAATTTCTGAAACCCATTTTTCTACAGCCCTCCATCGTTCAGATCTTGCTGATGAGGTATGCACCATTTCAGTCACATTCCTGTCATTGTAGTTTGGTGAAACAAACACTCCTGGTTTTTTCCAATCACTGATTCCACTGTGTCATGGTCCTGAAGTGTTCGATGAGACAGCCTTTACGTCAGATGCAGTCTTTGTCCACTTGCTGAATACCCTTTAGTATACTACTTTCTTTATCTTATTAAGAATATTATTAGAAAAGTGCTGAAGTGATACACTTCCAGACGATCTCTTAGTCATTCTTACAGCTACTTAATCATTTGTGGGTTTTACAGAACCTTCATTTTGTGTCATCTGAATTTAAAGGCAATTGGTCCCAGGAGAGATTGACTGTTGTGCAAGTTACAGCCTTTGGAAGTATTCCCCCTGTTGCACTTCATGTAAATTTCCTAAATGGAATGACTGCAATTTAAAAAACACACATATACATTTTAATAAAAAAGATAGCAATTCACATACTCCATCTTCCATCAGTGCCCACTATAAAGCTCAATTAACCTTTTGAGCAGATCTCAGTCTCTTGCATCTCCTTTTATTTTCTCTCTGGTTCTGCTGGGGGCTTTTTTCTCTCCTGACATTATATCAAATTTTCTATTAATATTTTCCTTGATTTTTCCTTTCTCTGACTGACTTTTTTTTCCCCTTTTCTTTAATAAGGTTTTATTATTTGCACTCTGTTTTCTAGTTTTGACTGCAGTCCTCAGGGGACATAATTTATCCATTCCCAGTCACCCAACCTTCAGTCATTTTTCCAGCTGTTGCACCTTATTTCCCATGGTCAGAACCACCCTGTTCTCTAAGCGCCATATCACCTTTATATTAAAACAGTTTTATATTAAAAAATTCACAGCAGTACTCACAATAAATAAAAGTAAAGTTACTCCATTCACAACCTGGAAACAATCTCTGTTGAACAAACCTTTCTGAAGCTTAAAAGACGCTGCTGTTACAAACTAATATATACTACTTTAAATAGCCTAACCAATTAGAAAGTGTTAATTTGGCTACCAAAAATCAGACTAATTATCTTTACTGATTAAATTATTTTTCCTTTATGGTAATTAAGGACAATACTTGACACTGAAAGAAGTTTTTTTAGGTGCCTAAATTCCTTATAACCTTTGCTTGAATAACTTTTTGAGAAAAAAAGATTTTAAGAGCTTACTGAGCAGCTGTATGTTAAAAACAGTATGGAAACATAAACCAGGAACACAAAAACCAGCCAGTAACTAAATTTTCAAACCATGTATTTTATTGACATCTTTGTTCATTCACCCCCCACTTTGAAAAATAATTTTAAGTTAGACTCAGTTTATGAGATTTGGAGTAAGTTTGTAAGAACAACTAGCAACAAATTCTGAAGTTAACCATGAACTACTACACAAAAGAGGGGAGGTCTTAAACCCTGATTGAGCATTCAGAATTTGTATTTTTCTCAATGTTTTTCCTTTTACTAAAAAGGACCACAAATGTGGACTGATTGTATGGCTGAATTCAGTTGAGGCATAAACAAGTCCAACTCCATCTGCAGTAAGTAGGAAAAAATTTATACCAGGGTCAAATCTCTGTTCCATGTTGGAAAAGGATATTGTTCACAAGGAATAATTAGAAAACCATGAACAAATATACCGTGATAGGTGCATTTATATTTACCCTAGCTTAGCTGAACTAACATTACCAGGAATAGTAATCCCATTTTATTTGAGATTCTATTTTAGTAAGCTCTGTATGAGCTTATATTAATGACAGTTCCTACTATAAAGAGTTTAAGACAATAAAGGCTGCTTTCTGATTAACATGAGACAAGAAGGGAAATGCAGAGGCAGAAAAAGACCACAAATAGCAGTGTGGTTCCCATTGCACTAGCACTCCTTTTGTTTTCTTTTCACTGTTCAGTTAAAGAAGGTTTAATGATTCCATAACAATCCTATCACCAAAACTGTTTTAAGTTTAGTTAAATTCTGTCAGTTTTAACATACTCAGAAATCTGTCTGAAGATGCGGCAGGTGTGTCTGTAAGTGCTCACTACGGGCCCAGGACAGTGTAGTTTTGGCTTTTTTTTCCTTTAAGTTAAGTTTTACATTTAGGTACACCCTATAGAAACGGACTTTGCAATAAATTGAGGTAGAAGACCCTTTCTGGAAAGGATACTGAATATGGACAAAAAGGTTTATATAAATATTCTAATTCAGACAAAATATGACACGGAAACAAACTTGGAAACCAAAATCCTGAACAATGATTAAATTGTATTTCTTTGTCATAAAAATACTTTTAATTTGAAATCCAATTGTTTGGCTTCTTGCGAAACAGCCAAAAGCTGGAAATACTTGGCATTTTAAAGTTTGAAGGGGCCATTAAAAAAATCCTTTCTCTATTTAATTAGCCCGCATTCAGTGGAGAGTTACAGATGTCCCTGGGGCAAAGTGGTACGGCCAGGGCTCAGCTGAAAGGAGCCGTGGGAATGCTCCAGCGTGAAGTCCCGGTTTGACAAAGCACCAGCTCGGGAAGGCTCCGCCGCGGGCAGCGCGGCAGCGCCGCCCGGTCCAGCAGCGCTGAGGAACACAGTGCCACAAATACACACCTGGAGAGGAGCAGAGCGGGCTGCGGGACGGACCGCGGGGAGACTGGTGCGGTTTAACCCCAGGGAAGGGCACACGCCACCTCCCGTCGCGGGCAGCGAGACCCCCGGCTCCTCACACGCCTGCGGGGCCGCTGCCTCAGCGAACAGCTCCGCTCGCACCGTCCTCTCTCACAGCCGAGCACCCATCGCCTCACGCCGGCATCTCTCGGCGCCGCAGCCCGGCTGCCGCTCACGGCCAAGCGCCTCAGCCTCGCCAGCACCGTCCCCGGGTCCCCGTCAGGGCTCTCGCACACACCCCGTTTATGCCGGCTCCGACAGCCCCGCAGCTGCCACAGCCGCGCTCTGCCTCGCACACATCACACGGACACGGGACACAGACACAGACGGATCTCTCTCACACACACGGATCCCTCACACACACATGGATCTCACAGGCACACGGATCCCTCACAGACATATGGATCCCTCACACCCACATGGATGTCACAGCTACACGAATCTCTCAGACACA
Organism: Picathartes gymnocephalus; assembly: GCA_013390045.1. Taxonomy (NCBI): domain Eukaryota; kingdom Metazoa; phylum Chordata; class Aves; order Passeriformes; family Picathartidae; genus Picathartes; species Picathartes gymnocephalus. The sequence goes on along the minus strand of WEKY01060559.1, from coordinate 34,817 downwards.
TGGATCTCACAGGCACACACGGATCTCACAGGCACACACGGATCCCTCACAGGCACACGGATCTCACAGGCACACACGGATCTCTCACATACGGATCCCTCATACACATACAGATCTCTCACAGGCACACGGATCTCTCACACACACACAGATCCCTCACAGGCACACGGATCTCACAGACACACACGGATCTCTCACATACGGATCCCTCACACACACGGATCCCTCACACTCGGGCATGTCTCCCTCACACTCGCTCCTCACAGCGTCGCCCTTTCTTTCTGTGAGGCGGCGCGCGCTCTGCACACGGCCCAAGGAGCGCTGCGCCCCCACCCTTCAGGGCAGCGCGCGAAGCCGGCGGCGCGCGCCGCGCGCCCTTTCCCGCCTGCCTCTCGCGAGAGGTCGGCACGCGCGTGCGCGGGCCCGATCGGTGCGCGAGGAGCGGCGGCGCTGAGGGGCGGCCGGGCGGGTCGGGCCTGACGCCACCATGAGCGGCACCCTGGCCAAGATCGCGGAGATTGAGGCAGAGGTACTGCACCTCCGCCCTTCGCCTCCTGCGGGCCAGGCCGGGCACGGAGCGCCGAACGGGGCGGGCGCGGGGCTCGGGCCGGGGAGGGGGACGGCCTCTAGGCCGCGCCGTGAAGGGATGGCGGGGCCCTGTGTTCAGGCGTCGCGCAGGGGCCGAGGGCGGTAGAGCCCTCCTGGTGTGAGCCCTGGGTCCTGTGCCCTTGCAGATGGCCCGGACGCAGAAGAACAAGGCCACGGCCCACCATCTAGGGCTTCTGAAGGCCCGTCTGGCCAAGCTGCGCCGGGAGCTCATCACCCCCAAGGGAGGCGGCGGCGGCGGCCCCGGGGAAGGTGCGTTGTCTATGCAGCAGCTGGCGAAATGCGGGAGGTGTGACGGGAGGGCTCTTGTCTGCTCAAATCGTGTCAGATTATCTGCTAAATAGTCGTAGAATCACAGAAGGGTTTGGGTTGGAAGGGACCTTAAAGATCATTTTGTTCTACGCCGCTGTCATGGCAGAGACACCTTCCACTAGATCAGGTTGCTTGGAGCCCCTTCTAACCTCGCCTTGAACACTTGCAGGGAGGGGGCAGCCGCAGCTTCTCTGGGCAACCTGTTCCGTCCTCGCTTCCTCTTGTCCTACCCAGTACAGGACCTCTAACCATGATTTGTGGCCCTTCCTAGGGCTGTGGGGTGGAGCCCTTCCTGAAGTGTAGATGAAAGTGCTTTTGTATTTTGGCTCATATAATCTTGTATTTGCAGAAGTCTTAAGGTTTTTCCATGAAGAAGCATCGTTGCAGCAGCCACCTGTTTTAGATATAAAGGTGTGAATTGCCTAAGCTTAAAGGGAATGCTTCACTTACACTCAAGTCAAATACAGTCCACTGTGAAGCTTTGCAGCCAAGACTTTACTAGACATGTACATGTCATGGAGTGTTACAAAGTGGTGCAAGACAATAAAGATTGTGACAATGTTTCCGTCTCTCATCCCTCTATGAAAGTTTACTTGGCTTTTGCTCAAGCACTATTAAAAATAATGGTGTGTCTGCTGTCCAGAACATTAGAAGATAGAAAATGTCAATCATTAGACAAATATTTCTACTCCTTATTTGCAGGTTTTGATGTTGCAAAGACAGGTGATGCCCGCATTGGGTTCGTGGGTTTTCCATCAGTGGGGAAATCCACTCTTCTAAGTAATCTTGCCGGTGTGTACTCTGAAGTGGCAGCCTATGAATTCACTACACTGACTACTGTGCCTGGAGTCATTAGGTACAAAGGAGCAAAGATCCAGGTGAGACCTTGTGTCTGTTAGGGTAAGATGGGCTGTAGAGACGCTGTGCTGTTAGGGTTGAGCGGTCTGGCCTGACATTAGCAGGTTAGAAGTGATGTGTAGAAGTGCTTGAGAATACCTTGGTAATGTTTCCATGGTATGGATTTTTCCCTGCATTTCACTTTGCTCTGGGAAGAAGTTCCTGTGGTAGTTCTAATTATTCCCTATCTGTTCCACTGTACCAATAGGGCACATGGGGTAATATAATATATTATGTTATGTATATATAGCAATATATAACAATCTAATGGGAAACAGTCTTGTCATACTCTGTTCAGATTTGCAGTAGAGTCAGCTGGTTTAGAAGGGCAAAAGTAGGATTGGTTTAATGAAGAATACATTTCTCATGTGATACTTTCCTTCCTGTGAATAAATAGCTGCTTGATCTGCCAGGAATTATTGAAGGTGCCAAAGATGGTAAAGGCAGAGGACGACAGGTCATTGCAGGTGAGTATATTAGAGTTGGAGACAGCAGCCTGTCACTGGTTCATTTAACGCAGTACAGGAGAATGAAGGGTTGAATCACTGTTTCTGATGTCTTTAAAAAGCTGGATTGTTTGCTGGACTTGAACTGCCTGCTGAGAAGCAGTAGCTGCTTTCATATTGTTGTTTTCAGTTCTGGCTTTGTGCAGTTGCTGCGTTTGTGCTCTGCATGGACACTTCAGTGAAAGTACATTGCCAGTTTTGCAGGCAGATGTGATCCCATCCTAAACAGGGCTGCTGTTTTCATTTCCTCACACAGTTAATTGTCCTCAGTCTGATGTCTGAATGGAGACAGGAACATTTTTTTCCAGCCTCTGTCATTCTTACAACATGTAAAGATCTGTCTATCAGTGATGCTTAGCCAGCACAATAAACTTCAGTCCTACACTGGTATTTAAAAATAACCAATGTGCTGGCCTTCAGGGGTTTCATTGTGTCATCAGTCCACCGAGCCATACTGTGGTTGTTATGTCTCAGGTTTTGTGAGCAGGCTTTTTGAGAGATGACTTTCTTTTTCTGATTCTTAGTCGCTCGAACCTGTAATCTCATTCTGATTGTTCTGGATGTGCTGAAACCCCTTGGCCACAAGAAAATAATTGAGAATGAACTGGAGGGATTTGGAATTCGTCTGAATAGTAAGCCCCCCAATATTGGCTTTAAAAAAAAGGATAAAGGAGGCATTAACCTTACAGCCACAGTAAGTTGGAAGTTTTCTTTAACCAAAATTAAAAAAGAAATTCCTTGAAGAAAGTGGCATTTGTAATTGATATGTCTGGGACCATGCTGTGTTGTGACTTCTTTAGGAGCTGAACTACTGTACTGTGCTGCAGTCAGTTACTTTCCTTAGAGGTCATCCACACCTCACCTGGAGCCCAACCACTTCCTTGCCCCCAAAACAGAGCCTCGGTTGCTTTCCACACATAACAAGTTTGAGATCCAAAGGAGATTGTGCAAAACCTGCCTCTTACTTGGTGGCTACAGTGTGCTTCTGGAGGGGATTGCTAAGAGTTTCAGGCCTTGCAGCCCATTTACCTGAATCTTTAAAAGCATAGAAATAGCCAGAGATACCAAAAGTCAGAACTCTGCATTCTGAGTACCTAAAATGTAGTTGTCTGGGCTCTGAACTAGAAGATATGTGGGTTTGTGTTGCATCTGGTCCCAAACTGAAAGGAAACACTGCTTCTGAGATGTCTGATTGCAGGTCTCACTGGGGCATTAATATAAATGACACTGTTAGGATTTAAATGTTTTTCCCTCTCCTCAGACCAGTTGTGGTGAAATCAGTCATGTCCAATAACTTAAAACGCAGCTATTCTTTCTAGTAATGTATATGCAGTGGTTGCTAGGTGACAGCACTGTTAGTTGTAATACCTTATTTGGCTGTTAGCTCTTCCGTTCATTAACACTGTCTGTGTTCAGTGTCCTCAGAGTGAGCTGGATACTGAGACAGTGAAGAGCATCTTGGCAGAGTATAAAATCCACAACGCTGATGTCACACTGCGCAGCGATGCCACTGCTGATGACCTGATTGACGTTGTGGAAGGAAACAGGTACTATTGTCTCCCTGGCTGTGGCACACATGCAGTCTTTATTCAAAGAAAAGAATTGTCTTTCAGGTTTGCTTCCCACAGAAGCTGAGCCAGCAAGGTGGGATCAACATAAGGATAAGCTTTTTAAAAACGTTTTTTCTTTCCAGTGAAGGTAGCAGTGTGCTGCTGCCATGTTGCTCTAACAATTTCTTTCTCTTTGCAGGGTTTACATCCCATGCATTTATGTCCTAAATAAAATTGACCAAATTTCCATTGAAGAACTAGATATCATTTACAAAGTACCCCACTGTGTACCAATATCTGCTCATCATCGATGGAACTTTGATGATCTGCTGGAGAAAATCTGGGACTACTTGAAACTAGTCCGAATGTGAGTCAAAATTGCTGCCTTTTGTGGAATTATGTAATATGGCTGAGACTGAAAAAGGTCTCAGGAATGGATGAGGAATATTTTGTAATGCTTTTCTACTAAGTAGTGTTTGCTTTGTAACCCAGAAATTGTGCTCGTCATAGCTGTTGTGTGATAGCCACAAGTGCTGTTTTGAATTTGTAGGGGAATTAAATGAGAACCTTGTGAAAGCAAGACCAAAGCACATCTTAAAAATTCCTTCAAACATGGAACTCTAGTCAAATTTAGTGGTAACACTGTGATTCCAGATGTAATCATCTTTTCAGTCTGTCATGGATGCAGTTCTCTTCACATAGTTCTTTGTCTAGAATTTCAGATATTTTTACTACAAGTAAAAATACCAGCTTTACCTCATAATTCTTACACATTTTTGGATGAACTTATGAGTGAATTTACTAGTATTCATAATACAGTAATTGTTGTCTTTTAAATTTATATCTGTCTTCTTGTGAGAATATAGAATATATTGTTAAAAGGGATTGAGTGGGTCTAGGTATCTGTGCTATAGACTTTATCAGGTGCTTTTTCTAATATATGTTGAGGTTTTCGCAGAAAAAAAAAGGCAAGTTGGAACCATAATACTAAAGATGTTCTTTTCCAACAACTATTGCCATTTGACTTTTTTTTAAGCACCTTTGTAGAGCTGACAAGTGAGAAACTTCAGCAGTTACAAGGGAGAACCTGTTGCAGCCACTGGCTGCCCAGATGCATTTTCAGCTTAGGACCACCAAACGTTTTGCAGAGTATCCATTGTCACCACTGAGGGAGTGGGACTTGGCCCACGTGCTGGGGGTGACAGTGCAAATCACTGAGGAAATACCATGATGGGTTTGAAAAAGGTTTTGGTATTGACTGATGGTTCCATCTGTGTTACAGCTACACCAAACCTAAAGGGCAGCTCCCAGACTACACCTCTCCTGTGGTACTACCTTACTGCAAGACCACAGTGGAGGATTTTTGCATGAAGATCCACAAAAATCTCATTAAAGACTTTAAATAGTAAGTATTATTGTAAAAGAATATATAGGATAGGAAATATTTGCCTTCAGGTATATTACTTCATCCTCTTCTAAACTAGAAGGGAATACCAGCACTTTATGTTAAATTGAATAAATCTATCTATGATAATCAAACTTAGTACTTCAGTTGCTGTATTTGATGGTCTCATGCTCTTTCCTACATGAATGTCATCTGTGGAGAAAATTTATTTTGCTATTTAGAAGTAGCACTAGACACAGCATTGTAAACCATTGTCCCATACACTTGGGTACTTGGGGCAATTTCATGCATTGTTTTGATCTGCTTCTACCCCTGGTTCACACTGAGCACTCAGCCAGGTACTTGTAGGAGAATAAAAATAGCTCTGAAGCATTGCTTTCTGTATTAGCATTGTGACAGAAATAGCTGCTGTTCTGCTTGTGTATCATACTATCAATTTGATTTTTCTTCTTTCAGTGCACTGGTCTGGGGTTCATCTGTTAAACACAACCCTCAAAAAGTTGGTAAAGACCATACTCTTGAAGATGAGGATGTTATTCAGATTGTGAAGAAATAAAGTTATTCTTACATGGTTTGTTGCTGTGCCTGAAATTTGTCATTAATTTAAGTGACAACCCCCCTCCCCCATTTTGATTTAGAAATGGCCTTTTATTATTATAGTACCTTGCTGCATGATAAAACTGATGTTTCTGGCCAACTTATACTGCAGTGTCTTAGTCCAGCAGAACTTAGATGAAAAACTGGTTAAGTGACTTCCACAAGGGAAAATCTTAGAAGCTTTGATGGCAGGGATGATATTCTGCTGTATGTACATGTCTTTCCCAATTAGAAAAAAGTTCACACATCAGGAATTATTTTGTTCTAAGTTAGAACAAAACATGAAAAGCAGAAGCTAGAGAACTGTATCTTATGAAAGAATGCTAGAGGGCAGAATTCCAGCTGCCTTTATCTGAAAGTGTTCTTGTTGGAATACTTCAAGGCTATTAATAGTCCTGCAGTTGTGGAAAAGCTGGTCAGTTCTACTCAGGAACAGTTGTTTTTTCAATTGTTTAGACTAGTGGCAGTGAGCTAGCTGCCTGGGTCTGTGATTGAAGGCTTTTAAGTTTTCCCTAAAAGAATTTCCTGCCTAGATAGAGAAGTAAGGTGCCCAAGAGAAGCACATTGCTCTTAGAGTGGTTCTGTTGCTTAACAGAGATGAATAAAGAGGGTTTTAGCTCACATCAAGAGTGCTTATCAAATGCATCACCCTCTAGCATTCGCTCTCCTACAAAAAGGAAGTAGGGGTGTTTAATTATAGGGGTGTTTATTTAGATGCATCAAAAAGACTCCCCCTCATGTTACTATACATTCAAGAACACAAAGTGATTAGATACACCCACTCAAGCACTAAATCCTTAGAACAGTGGTTGCTATTCAGTCTGGTAAGGAAACATCCAAGCCTTGATTCTACTCCAAACATTTCCACCTGTACTTTTTCTAGATCCCTGCATAAGTGAGCTGAGCTGCTGCAGGTGTGCTTGATGTATCAGCCGGAGTGAAAGGGGCAGATGATGAGGCTGTTACTGAGATTGTGAGGAAACAGCAGTAAAACCCACTCACACTTTATTTAGAGCTGGTTAGTTTTACAACTTTAATACACTGAGCCTCATTCCTCACACTTAACCATGACATTTAAATGCAGCAATTCCATTCTGGGTCCTCAGTGAGGCCAGTTACTCTTAAAGCAGACTGATCCTCCCCACCCCTGGACTAATTGAAGTTTTCCTGCATCTCCACTCAAACCCTGGTTCCATCTTAACCACAAGAACAGTGCTAAAAATTAATCAATAATCTGACATAATTTAGTACAAGAGCAATTGATACAGACAGCTGGTAGAATCAACTTTATTTACAGAATGTTACTGGGAAAGTGTCAAGTTAAAAAAGTATGAAAACAATCTTACAAGGACAAGCTGGTGATTGCATGTTTACAGGGATTGTTTTGGGAACAACCACTAGAAGTATGGGTGACCTCCAACAGCTTCCAGGTTGGAGATTGCAGCTTGCTATTTCCATACAACACTGTCTCTGCTGGACTGAAACAAACCCAACCACAGCATGCGGGCAAGGGTTACAATACAGACAAGTGATTTTTTTTTTTTTTCCTGCTGCTGGTTTTGCTTTCAGTGAGACTCAAGAAAGAGCAAGTCTGTGAGAATTCTGGTTTTACTTTCACCTCTTAAAAGAGCACAATGGCCTAAGCTAGGTAGAGGACATGACAGCAGTACGAGACTCAACACAAGTGAGGGAGTGAAGTGAGGAACCATGCAGAAGGATGGAGGAGAACATGTAACTGTTCAGGGAAGTGAAACAGGCTTAAAAGGAACATAGTACTTTAAAACCAAATATACACAGTAAGATCACAAAACTACCCCATCCTCTCCCTTTCAAGCCACAGAACAAGACTCCAAAGGCAAGTTTCACAGTAATGGCATCACCAGATGCGCACTAGATTGAGGACAGTTCTTGGGACTCCCTTCTATAAACAGCACTGAGGGCAGTACAGAATATTCCACAGCTCTGACTGAGGAGTTGAAGGGTGAGGATTCCAAGGCTCCATTTTGATGACCTTTAGTAACTGGCTTGAAAGATTAAAACAAGGAAAAGACTGCAGCTAAACAAGGACCAGCACCAGCCCTCTTGAAAGAGCAACAACCAGTAGGTACCTACAGACTGAAGATCTGACTTTATCATGACTGCACCAAGTCCCATCCTCAAGGCTTTCAAAGACTAAACAATTCTCTCATTTGGTGGCAAGAGTCACCGGGAATCAGACCTTTGTTACATGGACAGCAAGATGTGGGCTTTTACTTTGACACTTTAGCTACACTGAGTGCACAGTACGTGACAAAAATGTGAGAGGGAGACCTAGAGGAGATGAGCAGCAAGAAAAGGCAAAGCAACTTCATCCTGTTCATTCACACTTAGGATACGCAACTTTAATCTTAAAGGAAGTCCCACACGTACAATGGAGAAAGGTCCAAACCATAGGCACAACTAAAGCTCAACTGTTACCAGCTACTCTTATGTACAGCTGTATAGATTCAAAAAGGCTATTTCTAGGTGTGTATGTACAAAAGATTGTTTATACACAAGTCTGTACAGAAGGGTCTATACATGTAGTTTTCTGCAGACGGAATCCATAGCTGCTACCTCTACACTAGAGAATATCAGCACTTCATTCACATATCTTACAAAAACAAAAAAAAATAGACACTTCCAGGATTAAACTGGCTTTGTCGTGCATCTAAATTTCTTCAGGCTTCACTATCCAAGCCATAATGGATCCTTTAGTCTTGATGCAGACATGAGACCAGGACAGGTGCCATGTGCTTTAGTCTCTCAAAAAAGAAATTTTGCACAGAGTGCTAAAAATAAAAGCCCCAAAAAAAAATCAAACAGAGGTGAAGTCCTGACTATGGACATTTTCATCCAGTCTAAAGAACCACAAGTGTTCCACCCAGTAGTCACTGTTCATTGCCGGTATTCCAGTTCATCTACACTGATGACTTTGGATGGCATGGATGGAAGAGGCTGCTGCAAGACATCTGAACCAAACCATTTTGCAAGGCCAATGGGAGAGCCACTTCTCTGGCTGGGACGATGGTCAAGCTGTGCGTGCCCATGAGATAATCCAGTCCGAGGCAGCACATTTTGAGGGGTTGGTTGTGCACCAGCAGGTGATCCCTGTGCTCCAGAGCCTGTGAAATGTAAAGCTATTAGAGGTGGAGTAATACCCAGCACAGATTTGCCCTCGAGCTATCACCTGAGAAGGCATGTGAGCTGAATGTGGCTTTTATTCATTCTATGAGCCCCAGGAAGTCTAGGTACCACGTATTTATTTTCATTAGTACTCCCATAAATGGCCTGACACTGCCAGTCCCAGACACGATACCACACGGGTTTGAAGGGAAGACCAGGATCAAATAGCATTTCCCTGGAGAAGGTGGGTGGCCTGTGGCCCAGGAAGGCTGAAAGCCTGCACACATGCTGCAAGAGTCAGATCTGTCAGTAGCAACACATGTTCTGAAACCAAACATTTCACTTGGACTTTGTTCTAGCATAACAGCTTGCAGTGACCCAAACCACTTGAGACCCACACAAGGTTAGTGATTATGAATAACTAAATTAAAGTAGCTTTCTGCTAGCACAGTGTACTCAAACCCCCAGATAGCAGAGTACCTGGAACAGGCTCATCAGCCTTCTAGAACTCACACTCCTGCTGTTTTAGCCTACCTGATCGTTGCAGCTGCTGTTGCATCATGGCGAGCTGCAAAGGTGTCCCCGAGCGTGGATTTAAGATGTGATGGCTTGCTGTTGGTAGTGGATAAAAAGGCTGGCCAAGGATGGGAGCAGATATTCCCTGCAAGTGAGACAGGTCCACTCCAGGAGGAAGCATACCTGTTGAACATGAGCAAGAAAACTTCTTACCTGATAAGCATAAGGAACTTAATACAAAACAAAACACATGTATTTAGATAGGTTGGAATTTATTGTCTGATTTTGAAGGTAACTTCAAAATATATATAAGACTACCAGTAGTATCAGTTTGTGCTGTTCCTAACACAAAGTCAGTCTCAAAAAGAACATGCATAATCAGGAGAAAAAGTATGGATTACCTGCTTGCAGCAGAGGAAGATGTTGTGGATGGACCCCCTGTGCCATCATTCTCTGGACCAATCCTGGGTGCAGTTGATGAGCAGGTCGTACAAGTGGTACATGGGGAACAAGGGGTACTTGATGAACAGGACGAAGAAAAGGGCCTCCTGGTATTGGGGAGGCCATTGTAGGAGTCTTCCTACCAGCTGATTTGGGCCTGTAGTCTTGCTCTTTGGTGCAACGATTTGCTTGGGTAAGAGGTGTGGAACATGCAGAGCGTTGCAGTGCAGGTAGTTTGGTACCTAAGGTGGGCAAAGTTCCTTGATCTGCATTCTCCACAGAACTAGACAGTAGGTTATCTGTAGCTAGAATTGAATACAGCTATTACAGTCCACAGCTAGAGATTGCACCTAATGAAAATTAAAGCTTAATGACTGGATTTGATAGTTAGATTCCAGAACCAGCTGAACTGTAGTCACATATATTTCATAGTAAGCATCTTTTTTCTGGATGGTTCTGGGCAAATTACTTCAAAAGAGTAATGAGAAGGAGCATGTTCCAGAATTATCCCTTTATGGGAAAGGTAAATTAGACCAGAATCAGCAGTAACTCCACTTTTAATTCTTGTTTTGCCTTTTTCTTAGGAATTTTGAACAGGCAGCATGGATGAATCAGTGCCAAAGGTAATAGGAGGTACAAGAGATCCTCCCTAGACAAGATTATAAGTTGGAGTTGTGCCAGAAGTCTGGCCAAAGGTGGTTTTTCAATTTAGCTGTGTTTGGGGGTTAACAGCAGCCTTCTATGTCTGACATCTGCTTAGCAAGATTTGGAACACTAAAGCATCTCCAGAAGCTACTTCCACAGACCATCCAGATGAGTTAGACAAGGCCTAAAATACCTTGGCATCAGCTACTACCAGTGGAGGTATTTCAGTTGGACTGCTACCACAAACTGCAAGCTATCTCTGCAGTTACCAGCACTGAAGCACAATGTCATGGCCATTGCCCATGTCAGTCTGACTGGGTCAGGTAACTGGTATGGAACATTTCCTTTCAATAGCATCTTACATCAGTTTGAGTGACAAAGTGCTTTCCTGATCTGCTACACTTAAGCTCTTAACTGGTCTCAGCTTTGACTGTTCAGTTGTCTCAAGACAACTCTAAGTTTCCAATTAATGGTATAGAGAGCTATGGAAGCATTATTGTCACTGTGTTTGTTCATCAAGAGAAGTTGTAAACAGTTACGATCCAGGTCTCTTAGTGTTGGCTCAAAAATTGATAGGAAATAGAGATTAAGCCTCAGCATTACTGGAAGAGTGCACTTAGAGGTGTATCCCCCCCTCATAGCTCTAGCCCCTCCTCCCACAGGCTCCCTCTCTTCTACACCCTCCTCACCCTCCATAGATCAGGAATGTCTAAAGGTAGCCTGGGTGTATTATGTGCTGAGACAATCTGAGTCTATTCAAAATCCCTTTTGTGTCTGTGGTATTTTAAAGCCATTACAATACCTTCATTTGGTCTCTGATTTTCATCTTTAACATCACTGATTTTCATTTTCCCAGAAACTGGATCCTCTTTACTTTTCTCCTTGCTCTCATACATCTTGCGAATCACCGAGGTAGGTGTGAAGGAAGGAGACAGCTGCAGAGAACATAGTAAGAAGCAATGCCTCACCCAGTGCTCATTATCCAGGCCTCAATATCTCAGTTGCAGGTGGACACCAATTCTAGCACATCCTCTCCATTTAAAGCTCTTTTGAATCAGCTGCTTACTTCACCTCATTTCACAGCTTTATTCTATAGTTTAAGCATTTCTCTTTAGCTTTTTCTGAAGTCCAATATCAAAATCTGCAGCTGCTGAAGGTACCTTAACAAGCTTGAAACAAAATAGCTGAGCTGTAGTGTAAGTTACAGCTATTTTCTCTTTGCTACCGTTCAGAAGAGCAGCTCCATAGGAATTCCTATAGAGCTGCCTCATCTGCATTAACTCAGGGCTGATGTTCTGCAGAGAACTATTGCCTCATTTGGGTTTTCCCCCATTCAAAGTTTCATAGCACCTATGGAAGTCACTCATTTGGAATACAAACTTGTATTACTTGTTTCACTTGGCAGGTGATAGTCTGTGTCAGTCCTGAGCTACAAGTACTTGACTGATTAACTGGAAAATTTACATCAAAACTGCATTCTACATGGTACTGAAGGCAGAAAGGCAACAGCTTGGCTTTGAGATTTTACTCATTTTCAAAGTGACACTGATGCTCCTAGGCATTATTTAAACCCACAGACACTTAGGTCAAACACTTTGCACCCAAACACCAGATTTCTCTGAAGTGTCTCATGGCTTTCAGCACTTGTCTTCTGAAAACTTAAGCACCAAAATATGATGGCTTGAGTTTTCATAATCACCTTCATGTGGTTTCAGAAGATGAGGTCAAGGTAACATTAATGGTATTTCTTCAGTTTTAGATAAGACAGTGGTGAGAAAAGGCTCTTTTCCAAGGTGAAGACATCCAGCTAAGCTTGAAGTGAAACTCATTCTTGTATCACATGGCCAGAGATACAACATGAGTATGATTAACTTGATGGCCTCCCTTTCTTCCATCGATTACCATTGCTATAATCTGGTTACTGCAGACACTTTTACAGTTCTCCCTACAACCACTGTACATCAGGTACTGACCATGCTTGTAATGGATGCTGCAGGGGCTGGAGAAGATGCATTCCCTCTGTGTCCTGGTGCAGGGGATTTAGTCACTCGCTGCTGCCTGTGAAGGGACAGGGAGTCAGAAGAGGCTCTGCTCTTGGCACAGAATCAAAGGCAGCACTGCCAAGAACCAAGGCAATCCTATGTAACTAGTGCTAATATCTAGTGAAAGACAATATTCACATTAAAAATCAGTCAACGGTGTACCCCTTAAATTCTGTAGTCAGGTGCTCACCTGTTTCTGTAGCCATCTCTGCTTTTGTCCATTTGGGGTTTACCAAAGCCATGCTGATAGAAATTTGCTGCATGTATGGCCAAGTCATGTGGTAGTGCCAGTCCCTCTAATGCAGCTTGCTGGATCTCCAGGGGACTCATCTGAGGTGGAGTTGCATAAAAAACACACAAGTCAAAGCTTGTATTTGGTTGGGGCTTTTTTCAGATACTGAAGATTGACTGCTATAGCTACTAATGTCTTCACCAGCATCTGCCCACCAACACCCTCTGTTTTATTAACAGGCAATAGAAGTTTGAAAAAAATCTTGTACTTGAGGTACTCTAAGATGGGCCAAATTGCTATGAGGTTTTGAGATAATACTAAATTAGACTTTGCATCCTCACACTCAGAGTAAACTTAACTGTTGCATCCAGATGTTTGTGCTTCGTTAAGTGTTTCCACAAGTAAGTTCTACACCACAGAACACAAAGAAATGCACATATATTAAGCAAAAAGCATGTCATCTAACCTGTGCAGCAACTGGACTCATGGGCTTCCTTACACCTGGAAATGGATCACCAAGCAATTGCTGAGAACCTTGTCCAAAACCTGGAGAACATTTAATAGTTGTATTTAAAAATACTAACAGTTTCTTTCAATACATAGAATACATATCCCCAAAGTAAAATAAATTAAGGATTCCTTGTGAAGACTCTCAGCTCACCCCTTAAATCCACACAGGGGTAACATCTCTTCCTTGTCACAGAGCTGAACAGCTACAAAGGAGGCTGCTGGTAGTGTTTTGTAATACAAATGGCTAAATAGTCCTTGAAAGTTATTCTTACACAGGAGCTGAGCATATTATTCCACACCAGAACTCACTGTGAGGTCTGGGTGATGAATTTAACATTAGAGACTGTAAATTTAACATCAGAGAGGTAAATGAAAGGGCACTTGGCACTCAAAAGGCAGACACTGCCCTAATAGCCCACGAAGTGCCAGGAAGTTCTTATAGTTCTGTAAAGCAGTCTTAAAAAAACCTCAAGTAATAAAAACCCACATTGCAGCCAGTCTCACCAATGGGTGAAGACATTCTGTGGCGCAGGTAATCTGCAGAAGCAGCTCGTGTGGGGAACACAGGTGGAATGGGGGGAGATGGGGCTCTTTGTGTCAGCAAAGAGGCTGCAGGCTCCAAACCACCTATCAGGCCACTTAAGACATTCGATGAAGCAGGTCTGGTAATGGGTGGGCCAAGAAGTTCCTAAGAAAAAGTAAAGAAAGAACATTCAAAATAGGGCAAATTTACACAAACGAGCTCATTTTACTACACTCCAGGCTACCCTATTTACAGCAAGTTAGAGACAAGGGGCACTTGTACAACCTGATACACCAATCCTGGTTTGCCCAGAATTAGGCACTCAGCAAGCTTTTCATTTTCAAGCTGTAGTTACAGGAAATAGCATGACAAGACATTTCCAGGTAAACTGATCTAGTGCCTGGCTCCTTTTTCTCTATAGTATCTTGTCTAACTACTGATTCCATAATTGCCTTAAATGCCTTATTTTCAAGTCACTTGTGTTTTCCCATGGGGGATATAGTCTTAAGTACTTCCCTCCCCCCAGTAAGAATACCTGCAGAATATTCTTTGATAGAGGCTGGCCTGACATCTCTGGAGGTGACATTAAGTGGCTTTCAAGGCTCTGCTAAGAAAATGAAAACACTGTAAATCAGACATAGATACAACCAAGCTCATTAAGAGACTATCTACATTTGTCTCAGTGACAGAAATATTTCCTTCTGTTCTGTTAGAACATAAGTTTATGCATCAGTCAAATAGAATTTCAGCAAAGTTAAGGGCTGAGTTGGCTCAGCCTCAGATCTCCTCTATCTAAGAAAAATGCTCTGTGCTAGATTGCATACAGGTAGTTCACTGTGCCTCATTCAAGTTTGGGTCAAATATATAATTTATGTAATTGTGTGAACTGGAGATGGAACACTGAGTCACTGGTTAACTGAAAATATGTACAAACTGAAAAGTGTTTGTGTGTTAAAGAAATTATTTAAGATATTCTCCTCTGCATCAAAATTGCACATTAATGTAAAAAGACAGCCAGAAGCAAAAGTCTTGATTTAACTCTGAAATCAACCTGCAAATTCACATTCCTCATTATCTTTTAGCGAAGTGGGATGAGTCTAAAAGTCCTTGGGCATAGTTTGGCAGGAAAAACACCTGCTTTAGACCTACTCAGTTGTTAGAAGTATTTTCTGGTGCCAGAAATATTTACTGACGGCTTCTGGGTCAAGCATACTGTTTAGGCAGTTAGTGGCAGGATGAAATTTCATTCTACAATCCCTTGCAGTCTAAATCTTACTATCATCTGTTGTTTAATATTAATCTTCCAGCTAACCAGTATTCATTTCCATTTCATCTTAGTACTAATGATGTTAAAACTCAAGTGTAAAATAATAGATTTTTTCACTGACATACCTCTAACTAAACAAAGGTCACTAAAAACATCTGGGCTTCAGGTCAGGGTTGGCTGTTACCCCCCTGTTAACACAGGTCACCAGAGCCACTGGCTACTACTCACATTGACTTTGGGCTGTGAAGGCAGAGTCCCGCTTGCCTTCATGCTGCTGACGAGTTTGTTAAACGCTGTCATATCTCCATCCTTCTTCGTCTGCCTGGAGCCACTGACATTCAAGGCTTCTTCCATTTGCTCAGCCATAAAGGGAGTAGCAATTTTCCCCTCCTGATCCACTTTCAGACCTTTTAGTCCAGCTTCAACTTCCTCCACTGAAAGTACAACTCCTGAATGTGCTAAGAAATACAGGAGAAATACTGGTAAACCACAGTTCTGTTCTCAAGTGAGCTAATAATTCTTGTGCAGGTGTTGAATAGAAGTTGTTTGAAAACTAGGAACAGCCAAAACCCTATTTTTTGATATTGATACTAGCTGTCAAAACCATGACTGACCTGTGTTTAGACTGACATTCTAATATATCCAAATTCAGAGAACTGACATGCACAACTACTGCCATATAAGGCTACACAAGAACCTGTTTAGGCTTCCGCTACTAAATTCTCACTCTCATTTATCCTGCAAGAAACATTGTTACTGCATTTTACAGCTTTGCCTGCATTTAGCAGAGAATATTCACGTGACAATTGAGTTGGTTCTTTTTCAATCAGGCAAGTTTCATTTATCTTATAGGTCAGGAGACCAGATGGTTTTACCAAGCCACAGTGCAAGCCATGTCAAATTGTCTGAAGCTATCATAAAGAATACATACCTGGAAAATCTAGATACTTTAGAGACTCAGTTACATACCTAAGCCTGGTGTTTGAAGTAGATTTTTTGCTCAGAAATTAAAGCCTCTATAGAAAGATTTCACTGGCATAACCAGCATAAGGTACAGTGCTCTTAGCAGTACTTTTTTCCTGTATGTGCATATATATATATACATATATAAACACCTACTAGAGCCTGACATCAAGGCTAAACATGCTTTATGGACCAGCTAACACACATCACAAGGTATGACACCTTAAAAGAAAAGGACGAAGAGACAGAAGCATGCCATGGGTTGCAGATGTTGGCCCAAAGAAATAAGATTTACTGGAAATCTGGGCAAGAAGGTGGAGAAAAGACACAATGATGCAGACATGCAGCATGGAACATGAGTAAATATGATACTGGTGGAGAGGAATTGACCTGAAAACTCCACAACACTTGAAGAACTGTACAGCATTTTATGGGAATACAGAGCCCCACATCAGGAGCTTTTGAGTGAATGGAAGCTTCCCCACGGATTTTTGTTCCTTCATCCCTGGTTTGTGAGGATCAAAGTTGAAAAAGTTTTTAGTAGGAAAGTCAGACTAAGCAGAACAGAAATAGAACTACAAGTCTTCTCTAAGTCAAATTAAGAAAGTTCTCCACATGTTATCTAACACTCCCTACTCCCAGACTGGATGCTTAAGAATATTTGCAGCGCTTAGATGCTTTCCTTCCTAGCTGCTTCACACTAATCAGAGAGGCATCACTTTTTCTTCAGTCCAGTTTACATGGCAATACATGCTGCTTGCCAAAGAGAAACCAATTTGGAATTAGACCTCAAGATTTCACAGAACACATGCATTTTGTACACTCCATGCATGCTATGGGTTCAGACATGCAAATCCCTGAGCTGGAGGTGCCCTTGGGAAAAAAAAGTCACATTCTCAAGCCACTGTTCAACTTCTTAGATACTGACACTTAATGGATCAATGTGATCCATTATAGACACTTTCAAGGATGACTTATCAAGTTTTTGATAAAGCCAGAGTTTAAATGACACAGTTTCAGAGCTGACATTACCAGTCACCAGTATGAAAAAACTTAAGCAAATGCCATACATGAAGCTGGAAACTCAGATCAAGATTTGCATCATCTTATAGTTGTTTCTGGCCACTAAAGCAGTCTGATAAAGTCCTGATGTCATCCTGTGATTAGGATGAAAAGAGTCAGTGATATTGACACAACTGAGAGCTGCTGAATACTGAGTTTCAGTAGTGTAAGTAAATCCATAACACTGCCTACTCCTGGATTTGGCAGTTGAGGTTTCCAGAATACCAAGCCTCTTGCTGGGAGATACTGCATCACAAGAACTTGACAATAGCTGAAGAGGCACTTACTGCTCTCTCTAAGCTTTTCCTTGTTGGCTGAAAGACTTGAGAGAAGAGGTTTTAAGTCCACTTTGGCTTTCTGTAGCATTTCTAGGATGTCCACTTTGTTTTCAGAGTGGTCTTCCAATGGAATGGGAGCAAAGTAGTTTCCAGAGTTCTGGCCAGGGGAGAGAATGGCTTGCTCTAGACCTGAAACAGCAAAACCAGGAGCACTGCGACATCAGTTTACCAACCCAAGGCTCAAGATGAACATACACTGGCAACCAACTTCAACATGTCACAGGAGAGTTATGCCTCACACCCCTTGCCCAAGATCAGCCAGAAAATCATCAAGGAGCACTGACAAGAACATTTATTGAAAGAGCTTGCAGCTGCTTACTCTAAGAGATTCCAAAAGAATGTCAAGTGCTTAAACTGTGGGAGAATTCCCTGTCCTAAAGCCTTATCTGCCATCTCCTTGTTTGATGAGTAAGAAAGACTGTGGAAGGAGGCTTCTTGACCCTGCACTGTCCTGCAGCCTTACCTGCTAACCTCTCCAGTTCCTCATGAGGGGTAGATCTCAAGCTGCTTGACCGACTTCCAGAACGACTGGGATTAGAAAACCACCTGCTGAACCTGCTGGCAGACACTGAACCTTCTCCCAGCACATCCTCTATCATCTAAGGGAGAGAAAAAAAAAAAATTGAACAGAAGCAAGATCAGCAACATCTTTGAGAAGCTTTACTGTGCAAGCAAGATTCTTCTGCTACAGACAGCTAGAGGCTGCTCCCAGAGTTTCAAAGCTCTGATCTGCCTTTTTCCTGCTGTCAGTTAACATAACCTAGTGTACATCTCTAAGTGACACCAAATATTTACTCACAGTAAAACTGTAACTGAAACAGCACAATCGGAGCACCCAAAGACCATTAACTACACCATTTTAAAGCGAAAGTGTCAAAAGAACCCCAAGTATTTAAAAAACAGTGCATTATAAAAATACAACTAAAACTAAAGCTTCTCCTATCCTGCAAGGCAGCACCCAGTTAAAGCCTGGTTCAATAAGCACAGATGCACTTTCACCAGGCAGCATGTTTCCTTTTAGACAAAAGAGCAGCTTCTTCCTCTCAGAATTTTTTTCACTGAAACAAGGAGCACTCAACACTATTTACAACCGTGAAAGAAAATAATATTGTTCCATTTAGTTTTGATTGTTTGACTGTAATATATTAGAATAATTAGGACAGGAAATGCACAAACCTATGGTAACACTTGTCACAGACACATCATCAGTACAAAGAAACTGACTTTTATGACAAGTTATAACATCTGCCCATCTGTTTCATCAGCAGGTATTTTCACTTAGGAAATCCCTGCTTTTGAAAGGAGTTGCCATCTTGCATGTATGCTGAAAATCAGATTATCAAGTCTAAAGACATAATTTACAACTTCTATAGGAAGAATGAACTCTCCTCCATGTATTTGCCAAATTACTGGCACGATATGAGGACACTTTTCTAATGCAAGCACCTTGTCCACATTAAAGATTAGGTCAGAAGTCCATATTTTTAACCTCAAGGTCTCTAAACCATGTCAGTCTGCTTGCAGTCTACAAAATTTTTGACTTTTGACTGAATTGGTAGTCTGTGTTTGTCCAGCGCAGAAGTAATAGTTCTAAAAATTAATTCTTAAATGTTTAAGAAGTTAATTAAAAGATCCCAACTCTTTCAGGCATACATCATTTCAGGCACATGACCATTAGTGTCTCCAGGCTCACTGCTGCCAGGAAGTCTGCACAAAAGATCTGTTTGCTGCGATTCCCAGACTTAGATAGAAAAGGTTGGCTTCAGCTATACTGAATTTGTACAGTGAATCTTCTCTGAACATACCTTTAATAATTCCAGAGAAGAGCCATTCAAAACATCAAGTTTAAGCCTTCAAGTAGTGACCAAAAGAAAGGAAAAATAGTCAGCAATTCTGCCTCAAAAACACTTTGGAGATGGAGCCAATCCCAGGAATAAAACACTTTGGCAGAAACATCCTAACACTCCAAAGCTAAATCTCTGCAAATTCATCTTAAACTTAGACACTTCATAAAGGAACTTCCACAAAGCAAGAAGTTTTAGCTTTCACAGAATGCAGCTGCAGCAAAAATGCCTGTCATGAATATACCCAGACTTAAAAACCACAAAACTCACTGAAGCCAGGCCAGGAACACTTTTATCCAAGTTAAAAAACTCATTGAAGTCAAATTCTCCTGGAGCTGGTTCTTGTAAAACGGCTTCTCTAGGAACTTCTTGATCTGCTGGAGTTTCATTGGCAAGGACAGTTTGCACTTCATCCTCTTCTGCCACTCCACCATTGCATTCTATGCCTTAAAAAGAAAATTAAGTGACTGCTGAATCTCTGAACTTGACTATTTCCTGTGGGAACAGTGCCTGACAGCCAATGTACTTGCCCAGGGATGAGAAGCACAGGCCCAAAGGAACCTAGCACGCAACTGATACCTCATGAGTTACACTGTGCTGGCTCCTGGAAGAGAAAACAGCACCCACTGTAACTCCTAGCACAGAGCTTCTTAATATGGTAAGACTGTCCAGCTCAAAGTAAGAATTGCCACTGAACTGTGCACAAACAACTGCATCCTGATCAGCCTGGGCTGTTATACCACACCAAGCACACACAGCTGTTGCAGAAACAGCTGCTGCTGTTTTTCCATCAAGAATCCTTTGGCAGCTCCTGCCCTCTTGACATGGGTTCTTAATAGTCAACATATGACAAATACTGCTTCTCCTCCACCATCAGGAGCAAGGCACTTCTCACTTTAAAGACTTCTCAACAAGCTTGCACAGGCACTGCAAAAAAGCTGTGACATGAGTACAAACTCCTGTGCTTGGAACTGCTCTACAATCCAGTTATGTTGCCCACCTGCAGAACTTGCAGCATAAAAAGTCATCTGCCTTGCTACACAGCAGCTTTTTTTTGTGTAATAATCCAATGACTGCACACAAATTCAAGTCTCCAAATTGAGTTTTAAGCTATGTTGCTGGCAGCTGTATGCTCAGATCAGTGTTGCTAATGTTAGTATTGCCATAAGAAAAAAAAATATTTCAAGTACCTCAGAGCATTAGCTTAATTTAAAGAAAGCCTTCAGCACCCAGCAGGATATAGAAATGAACAACATCTTTAGAATAATCTATCATTCAACATCCATCCAAGGTTTTTTCCCAGCCTCTCAATCCTGCCTTTCTTTGGAAAAAAAGAATTTATCACCTAATTGATATTTCAGATTACAAATACCATTATAGGCTTTACATCTTGTGCTTCAGGATGACCAAAAGCTACGCAAGTTTCAGATAAAGGTTTTTATTTACACTTGTCTGGCTCTGTAGCAATCACCTCTACACCCAGCAATCTGCCCCACCAGCAGACAAACAGAGCTTTTGTGAAACTTGCCCTCACCTTCTTTCAGTGAGGCTGTGCGTCGCCTCGTACGTTTTCTCCCTTTGTGATCCTCCTCCAAAATTTTATCATCAAAGCCTGTGAGCTCAATGGTTTCAGACTGACTTGTAGGCCCAGCAGAGAACCACTCAGGTTCCTCTTCAGTGTAGGAATCATTCCTTCTTCTCTCCCCAAAGACACGTTTGCTGTCACCAAATTCCCTCTGAAGAGTGATGTTAAAAACATTACCATTGATAAAATGCTGCTTCATAAGATTCTTCCCCAACTTCCAAAGCAAATGACCACCTTTCACACCAGTTCTGGGTATTTTTAAAGGTTTATACTACCTCCCTGTATGCTCTGTAAGCTTTTAAATTTTAAGCTTCACAGCTGAATTTCTACTTCATTACACCAAAAGCTATTGATTTGCAAATGCTTCTATAAACTCAGTTTTGTAGCCTGAGAGTTAGCAGTTTCTCTTTTTTAAAAAAAAAAAAAAGTATTAAAAAAAACCCTGAAAGCATGGAAAGCTCCCATTTGCTGAGGTTAAAGACAATGCTTGCTGACAACTGCCAGGTCAAGAACTACAAATGAACTATTAGACTTTTGAATATCTTGCTAGTAAAAGTCAGCCAAAGGCAGGGTTTGTCTGATAAATAATATTACATACAGCTCTGTGGAGCTCTCTGAAGGAATGTAACTAAGTTTTGAAGGACCAAGTGCTCACCCTTCACACCCTAACAATAAATGGCCTGCTTGCACAGAACACTCAACTGCTGTATGCAGCTCACCTGCCCCTGGTGTTTTTAGTGCCAAGTATCCAAACCCTCAGCCTAACATGCAACCAGGAAGAGAAGGAACAAACCCTGAAGCGTTTATCTTTGTAGTCCCTGTCCCGATCCCGGTCCCTTGCATCCCTGGAATCACCACCCCGATGGTCTTTGTCGAAGTTGCGGGAGGAGATGATTCTGCCGCTGCCGATCCTGCGGCCGCCGATGACACGGACACCGTCGCTGTCCTTTTCCAGGGGGCTGCCTGCCCGCCGGGAGCTGACAGATGCAGTCACGTGACAGCCACCTCCAAAGCTTCGCCTCTGGGGACTCAGGACCACATCCAGGTCATCTTCTTTCACTCGCTCTCTTGGATCTGCAAGTCAAAGACCACACAAAAAGGGCTAAATTTAACATATTAGTAAAGACAAGTGAGTCATCTGTATAGCAGCCTTCTGTTCCATAGCCTTGCTGCTGTCCCAGGTAAAGGTATTTCCCTTTTGTAAAGGAAAATGCTCAATTTATTTCTGCAAAGCTGATCTAGCTGAGACCACAGAAGTACAAACAAAAAATTTACAGCTGTTTATTGAGGAACCACTGCAGTCTCCTAGAAGTACCTGCTTTCCCACTAGAGACCGTCTACTCAGCCTAGAGTTGCAGGGAAATTGTCCCAGCACTTGCATTTTACATATGTATTCACTATTACATGGCAAGAATAGGAAGACATAACTGACTGCTGCCCAGGTTTGTCTTAGATAACAGCCACCAAAAAACCCACTGTAGTCTAGCTGGAACAACCAAGACTTCTTTGACACTTATCATATGGTGTCAAACAATTTTCAGAGACTTTGTTTAGTCTCCTTTGTGTTATCCCAACAACTCAGGTTCAGTTTTGAGCACACTCACCTACTATCCTACGCATAAGAGAAGTCCGATCTGAATCTAAATCTTTTTTTAAGGTTTCCACTGGTGAAGTTCTTCCTGAAGTTGGATATAAAGATGCATGCCACTTCTCTGGATCCCAGACACCATCACTAGGAAAATAAAATTGCAGGACTGTTTGCTACCTTGTAGTCTAATAAAAACTTCATAATGCTGCTGCAGGAAACCTAGAATTCACTGGTTAGCAACCTGTACAAGTGAATTATCTTTCATACCCAACTTCTAAATCTGCCTTACTGTGGTTTACTACCTCACATATAGTATTTGGATCTCTTCTGTAACAACAAGGAAGCATAATACCCAGTATCAGATTTTAAAAGACTAGTTACTGGTGAAGCTTGCCTGGTACACTGAAAAACAGTTCAAGTAGATCCTATGGTGCTACTCTTAAGCATTCAGGTAACTTCACCTCAATCTCACACTTGTGCAATAAATTCATCTGAATAGTAAAGAAACTGCTGCTTAATAAACTTACAAACACCCACCTTCATTTTTTATTCAGGTACAGTGACAACATGGGAGAGTAATCCACTAAGCAAGGCAGTTTGTTACGGCCTGACCCAGTCTGTGCTACACACCCATCTATGTTCTTGGTACTTTTTCCTGCAAGTCTGTAAGACTTGTGCTGTGTGAAGTTATGAGATCAAGCAGAAAATAATCTCTGTTCAAAGAACAAAATCCCTGGCCAGAGCATTGAGCCTTTCCTAGGAGATTAGTACTTCTGAAAACTAGACTCTGTAGCAGTCTGAACTCTGTGGCATGTATACCTCCCATGAATATAACAGCACTTCTTAGCTAAGTGTGCATTTAAACTTCTATTTTGAAAGAAATGCACAGTCTTTGTATAATCAAGAAAATACCTGTCATATTTTTCAGAAAGACAAGAAGGTCTTTTCTTAGAGTAGGGACGCTCTTTAATATCCAGCAGTTCCTCCTAGAAAAAGAAAATGAAAAAATCATGACATGAGTTTCAATTCACACCCAGACAAGATTTAAGTGACTCAAACCATCTACCCCAGACTGCTTGTTCAATTTAGTGTTTTAATTTGACAGCCCAGGTTTCCCAATATGTTATTTCATATCCTGTAAAATGTAGCACTTAAAGTTTGTATTTCAGTTGTTCTGCCAGTGGCCACTGACCAAACACTTATTCCCAGCACTAAGCCTTACTAGGCCTCACAGGTTGTCCTTGTGAACACTCCAAGGCTGTTCACACCATAAATGTTTATGTATTCACTTTCCTGGACAGTTCAGCTTACAAGCAACACAGGCATCATGGAAAGCAGAGCTGGTGAGATTTCAAGAAGGAATCAAAATTGCTGTGGTTAATGCTATATAAGCTCAGCAGGTAAAACAAGCACTAGCACAATTCCAGTTACTGGTGTAGATCTGGAAATTCCAGACACACTTGGCATTTCTGACCATCACCAACTCCAAGATACCATAATATGTCACGCAATTACCCATTCCACCCAACACCAAATCAGTACTGAATGATAACTTGTTTTCCCACTTTCTACCAGCTTTGAAAAGCCCATAGTTTACCACTGCACACCCTGAGCAGTCAGTCACTTCACTAACAACCAATGCAGTCTCACTGCAGTTTGCTACATTCAGAAACCATTATTAATGGTGTGACCATCAGCACTTTAAATCAGCATTAACTCTGCTGCAGTTAAGATGCACATTTCTAGTTAGACTTAGTCATTCTGCCAAGATCACCTTTCTTCAACCTACATCACTTCCAACTGTACTGAACTGACCCAGAACTGTGCAGAAACCAATGAGCAGCTAGAAGGATAAAGAGATCCTAACAGCAGACTCTGCACATCAGCCAAACTGAAAAAACTTTCCCCTTTTCCCCCAAGAACACAATATCCTTCAGAACTTTTACATCATTTTTCCCACGTGATTAAAATCAGTTCATTAACTATGTGAGTTTGACACTTGTTCCAGATGAGAATTTGGTAGCTGGACAAAACCTTAACATCCCCCCCACCCCAAACATCACCCTTCACTAGTCCTCAGCAAAAAGAGATCCATTAAAGGGAGCCTGGCCTCCCTGCCTACAGCTTCCCAAAATAAATCTCAATCTGTGAGGAACATCAGTGCTGTAATACTATCAGAGCCTGATGCAGATACTACAAGTATTAACAGCCCTGTCAATCACCAGATTGGGAATGGGCTGTTGTGCTGGCCACGAGAGGGAGTCCACAGGCTCTCATTCACATCCTATCACAATTCTTAAACTCAAATGAGGAAAATTTGAATTGTTTCTTGCCTTTCACTCATTAGCTGTGCACCCTTGGAGGAACAGCTTCTCAAGAACTAGAAAAGACACAGTTTAAACTGTAGAGCATTCCTGTAACAGAGGAGATAAATGCTGGCACTTCCACATGTGGGTTTTTGTTTAATTCACATCAGAGTACTTTTAAGCAGGCTAGGGGAAAATGTGCTTAGCTGTTATTAAATAGTTTAAATCAAACCGCTTACAACTACTCATAGTCTGAGCCAGATGTTTTTCTAGTGGTAGTAAGTGAATATAAACCACTAAAGGAAATCACTCCCCTATCCAAATCAGCAGCACATACCCCAAAACAGTGTTCCCTCAATCCCTAATTAGTAAAGACACTGAAACACTTGAAAATGCCCCACATTGCTGATTATCTCAGCACCTTAAACCAGCTATAGTTGAGCTGCTACACATAGAGAAGCCATATGATGCAAGGTATTTTAACATAGAGTGATTTCTGGTATTTTTTGATTTAGGCTTCTTGGAAACCAACTGATAAACAAAACTAGGCACCTTCTGGCACCAGTTCTGCAACTTTATTCTGGTCAGAAACTATAGGCACTGAACTACCAAAACTGAAGCTACAAATGCATTGGTTTCAGTATACATCCACCACCAGCATGGGCTGAACATTGCCCTAAAAAAGCAGAGCAAAAACTGAAGCTGCATTCAGCTACTACACAAGAAGAATTACATCAGACTGAATGAGAACAGATACCACTTTTTCAGCAGGGGAGGTTTAAAAACAGCTCCTCTCCTTCACTTAGTAGTTAACTGACTAACAAGGTTTAAACAACAGTATACCTCACATCCTCAAAAGTTAAGGGCACATATTTTCTAAGAAATTAGAGATTTAGAAAGCTGTACTATTCCCATGAAGTTTTGTCAATTCTGAAGTACGTGGTTTATTGTTGATGTCTACTTAAAATAAGCCAGAGCTCTACTATCTCAACAGAACAGAGCCACAATGATAATTTTTTTTCCTTTAAAAAACAACCTACTAAAAAGCCAACAGCTCTGAATTCCTCAAGAAAGATAACAGAGTCAGCAACAGTAAACTGTCTCACCCTGTTCCACACTTCAGGCCATTTGCTGCAAAATATCTTAACAGCTTTCCACAAAGCAATGACCACCTGTTCCCACAGCTTGCAATCATGGGAAAATCAACCACCATTACAGGACTCTTTCCAAAGGCATTTTCCAGCAGTGGTACCAAAACCCCAAACAAAATTTGAATCCTAAGCCCCACAGCGTATCAAACTCAGTACTGGAATAATCTTTATTTTTTATTAGCAAGTTATTTGGCTATTCTTCTTCCACTCATGCATATATTTAGGCATCATAATTAAACAAAAGCACCTGTGTTAACTTTTTATCACCAAGCCTTAATTGGAGTCACAACTGTTTAAGTTTCCAGCATCAAATACGAGCAATTCTAAAGTTACAAAAGTTACAGAAGACATGCAAAAGGTCCTAGTAAGATCCAGAGTGCTACACCTGCCCAGGAAACTGCATCTAGTGCAAGGAAACATTCTGGTCAACTTCTCAACACTGCTGAAAGCAGAACTACGAAGTCTAAGTGCTTGAGAAAGCTGGCAGAACAACATACTTCAATCTCCACAATAATCTCTCAGCATATGCTGTGGGGTGCTCAGATATTAAAATAACGTGGTGGGAATCAAAAGCATATCGAGGACAAGATTGCACAACTACACCCCATTTGATAAGCTGCTCATTTTATACCACTTTGCAAATCCTAATCCAGGCAAAGGTTTTTCAGCTTTCACCTCACTGTTTCCCTCTCACAGGAGCCTCCACCTCCCACTCTACTCCCGTGACCGAGACTTCCACGCACAACTCAGAAACGAAAGGAGAATGAGCTGACCTTTGTGTAACGATGTGGGTATTTAGTTGTAATTCTGTTCAGCTCCAGGAAAGCATCGCCATTTTCAGTTTCTGTTGCACCTCCTCTTTTATCCATGGTTACTTCAAAGCCTTTGACCGCGGAGCTAATTAAAACAAAACCAACCCATCAGATTTGCAGACGTACCGTTCCAGAGGGTGCATTTTCTTTCCAGCCTAAGTCAGTTTAGCACTTGGACATAGCAAAGTAGAGCCGCGTTCCCCAACAGCGCCTGTCTCCTCCCAATCCTACCCCTTCCCCCAGCCCAGCCAAGCGGCCCTCACTGAAGGGTCCGAGCCGCTCCGGCAGCGCGGCCGGCCCTACCCTGCGCTCTAGCGGCCTCAGCACAAGGAATATCGGTCTGCGGGCACGGCCGGGGCGCGTGGCCGCCGGGACTCGCATCCCCACACACCCCGCGGGGCCCTGAGGAGTCGGGGGCCGCTCGCCCCGTGCCGCGGGGGCAGCGCGGCCCAGGCGCCGTCCCGAGGCGCCGGAGCCGCGGAGGCGAACGGCGGCAGTAGGGCAGGTGACTCAGCGGATCCCCGCCCGGCCGCACTCACCGGCGGGTGTCCCGCGCCGCTCC
>WEKY01060558.1:280118-312510 GCA_013390045.1 Picathartes gymnocephalus | reverse complement strand
TTTTTTTTTTTTTTTTGCATACAGACATACAAAGACAGCAGATCATCTCAGTTTCTCTGTGCAAGAGAGGAATGAGCCCACATGAGATTGATCACCATGAGGTGTTCACCCAAATTATATCATGCTCATGGGCAATGCCTTGAGCTAAGTTACCTACATGAGTTTTATGGCTAACGCTGACCTTCGCAAAAGCAGGATGCTCTACATGTCTCAACCATGGAGACAGAGGCTCTTTCTACTGAGAGTTTAACCACAGCAGATAAAGATGCACTTTCAGTAGACAAACTTGCAAACTAAACACACATCCAGTATGGTGGACAAGCTGGTAAAACCTCCTGCAATGCTAATGCAACTTCCCAGACTTCGTTCACCTTGCTACCAAGTTATCTAGGCACTGCCTCAGCATGGACCTTATTTGGAAAACTTTACTGCTCCTCAAACTTCTCTTCAAAGTGATCCTTAAGCCTTAAATTCAGTTAAGCAGCCGCACTTTAGACTTACTCTCAGCTGTAGCTGTTCAATTTAGCACGTACTTTATTCATGTTACAGTGACCCAGGAATTTCTCACTGGAGCTCCAGGTCTAGCAGCGGTAGAATGAAATTCTGTGCAACAGTTGGGGACTCAGGGACTGAGCTGAAGGAGACAGACCCTCCAGGTTACATCACACCGGTGTCACAGGGAGTGCTGACATCTCTGGCCTTGGCAGCAGCTCCCCCCTCTCACATCTGCAGGCAGGCAGGTGTGAGCTGTCTGGTGCATCCCAATGCATTGATCCCTGCCTCAGACTTTTTGCTACCACAGGAGACAATGATGTAAGCACCTAAGAAGTCACTGTCTGGCACCTCCGATTTTATTACAAAGTGGCTTGGATCAAGAATGCCATCAAATTGGGTAATAGAGATTCTGAGCTGTGCAGCATAAAGCATGAAAATGGTCAGTTTATTAGTACAACCATTATTTCCAGGCAAGGCTGCTCCAGCCTCAGGAATTTGTTTCCTAGGCATTCTATAAATTTGGCGTTCTGTATTTTGCCCCACAGCTTCCCCAGGTGACACAGGGCACCAAAACTCTTCATGTGCTATATGCTTTTATAAGTGAAAATTCTTCTTACCAAGGCAACAGCTACCAAAAGCTTTCACAGACGCTGCTTGTGCAGGATTGCTAATACAGTTCCTGAACAATAGCCTTAATGAGGAATGGTGAGACTTAATTAAAGCATAAAATAATTAAAAGGCAATCAAGAGCAATGAGAAGTTTCTGATTATTTTCCCCTACGTTTAGAATGTAAGATGCGGGGGAAGGGATTGCCTAATCTCCATGGTTTTCAAATGGCTTTTAGAAAATTAAAGAATGAAAAAAGTATTAGACAAAGATGTGTAATAAAAGTTTCAACAAAGCAATCAAATTATCAGCTGATATAATAGAGATAAAAAGATAGTCATTTTTCATGCAAATAAATATCCCCATCTTTTCTCAGTATATAAATAAAACATACTAAGTCCTGGGATACAAATGCATGAACACACTGCCCATTGGTCTCAAACACACCCTTGTTCCCTTGACATTCATTGTGATGGTCTGGGCTCACAGCATTTCCAAAACATAATTATTTCAAAGGAAATGGGTAGCTGAAACAGGAAACATTCTCTAACCTGGAAGAAACACCTTGAGAGCAATTCACTTTGAGCTCATTTTCATTACTCCTTTCAAGAGAAGAGAAGAGGAGAGAATGGATTGCAGAATACTTTCTATTAAATTTTATAGCAGTAACTAAAGATAACACTTTTACCACTACAGTGAACAAGTGTTTGAAAAACAAATTCTATCCGTTTCATTACTTTAAAAAGGAAATATCTTTCTTTACATCCTAAAAAATGGGAGGGGGTCGCTTTTATTTTGTGTGGAGGCTTGGAGCGCAATTTTTTGTTTATTTTAGTTGTGAGTTTTTAATTTTGTTTTGGGGTTTTTCTGGTGGTTGTTAGATTGGATTTTTTTGTTGTTGTTGGGGTTTTCTGCCCTTTTAAACAAGCTTTGCCTACTACTCAAGCACTGAGAGACTAGAAACAGCAATTGATTTGTAGGAACAAGAATATGTCAGACTTTTCCAGCCTCAGCAACTCAGGCTGCTTTGCTCTATGCTCTCTCTGGCGCGCACATGGTAGAGCACATGATGGTGCTTACAGAGTGACCATGTGGGAGCAGGGTGCAGGACATCCTAACTGCTCTGGCTCCCAAGCTCCATCACTGACTACTACCTTGCAAATATAACAAAGAATTAAAAGCCTGAATTGTGTCATGTTTCCATTTCCTTGTAATTTACAAAAAATCTTTACTCTTCAAGACAAGCAGTAATTCTTCCTTTCTCACTTCACAGCATCAAGCACCAACTGGAGCAGAACATGATTTGTTCAACACAACACTACTTCTACACGAAGAATAAAACACGTGAGCTCCAAAACTAAACTTGTGACAGGGCGAGCTAAAGACAGAAGAAGAAAAAAGATGTTTATCAAGCTGATGAAATTTACTATTTTTCTCAAGCTCATGCTGGCTTTGAATGCAAGTACCAAAGAAATACAAGCAGGCACAACATGCACTGTGAAAGAGTTTACCTTCCTCCAGTTACATATCCAAGTGCTTGTTCAAGGTGAAACCAGAGAAAGAAAACCATCCTGGGTATAAGCTGCAAAATACCTCTACTGAGCCCCTTCCTCTTCAACACTGCTGGAATCCTTTTGCCACAATCCTTTTCAGTCCTGGTAACCCAAGAAAACATTGATCACAAGCCAACCCCGGCGCCACCACACCCTTTTCACTCTTCTGTACCTTCTCCTCCTGGATGGAATGTATCCATCGGGATCATCAGCTCTCCAGAGAGAGGAGCTGGCATGCAGGATGTGTACAGCAGTTCCAACACCAGGCCCCCACACTAGCCCCAACCCTGGGCAATGTGCTGTTAAGGGTAATTATTTAGAAAGCCAAAACCCACAGAACAACACTTACATGGGCTGCCATCTCTTGGATTTAAACATATTCCTATCACCACGTTTTAGAAAGACTCCATGGCAAAACCTGTCCCAGGTATTTGTTATTTGGGGTCCAGGACATTCTTAAGAGAAATAAGCACGAACTGAAGTCAGCTTTAAAATGGGGATCGAGTGACAACTAGTGGAGATTTTCCTCAGTGCATCGCCGTGGACTTTTCTGCACGATGTAATCTGTACCAAGATCCCGTTTCACTGAAATAACATAGATGCAAACCAATTACAGAGAAAAGCTTTCCAGGAAAAATGTGCACGCTTATGTGAAGACCAGGGGAATGGGAATGTGTTCCCGTGACTCTAAGCTGTTCAGATACACAGACTCACACACAAACACAAGACACCAGCGCCACAGGAACATGGAAGCAAAGATGGTAGGAGTCAGAAGTTTGGAGAAGGTAGCATTACCTTTCTCTCAGTACATCCTTAAAGAGAATGTAAGTTTCCCTTCCTTAAAGATTCCAGGTGACTATTACAAGCTTATGGCTCCTCAGCTAGAGACTGGGGTTGAATATTCTGTTTTACAGCCCATGAATCTCTCCAGTCTGTGTATGCTTTTACACTCAACAACACGATGTAGCTGTAAGTTCCACAGCTCCGTTCCGTGTTGCAGGAAAATATATTTTCATTTACTTAATATCTACTACTTATTTCATTGGATAGTTTCTAGTGCCTTATTTATGAGAAGGTGAACATTCATTCCCTAATTTATCTCCTATTCTTCCTTCATGATTTCATTAGCCTTCTCCTGCGACCTCTAATTTACCTCTTTTCCAGGCTGACAAGTCTAGAAATTGATGAATTCACACACAGCAGAAAAAAAAATCTTTCATTTTATTTGCTTCTTTAATCACCTCTGAACACGGTGCTTACTCTTCCAAAGACTTACTAGGAGCAACTTTCCCAAGACAGCATTAGTTGAGGTATGACTCACCCTCATGTACTTTGTAGGGTTTTTGGTAGGGAAGGGAAGGTTATTTACTTTTTACATGCAATACTTTGCATTCGGTGGTGATTCATTTCAACTGTCATTTTATCACCGGGCCACTCAGTACTGAAAGAACCTCTACAACACTTCAAAGTGCTTTTAAATCTGGCTACTATGATTTTTTTTATAATACCATTGTGATTTATTACTATCAGGCCCCGGTAAAATACTACAGCTCTAACATGGCAATCAAAACATCAGGAAAATAATCCTCCCACACAAATAGCTAAACACAGGCAAGAAATTAAAACAAGGTATTTGAAGAAGTTTTGGCAATTTACCCTGCTAAGTTTTCCTGTCCAAAGCACTGTGGTCCTGGTGCACTGACACTGAGAAAGCAACGGCTGATGTTGTTATAACGACTTCTAAATCTGGTAAAAAGGGGGTGAGAGGGGGAGAGAAAGAACACGGCCACGGGTAGTGCCAACTATAAATGTTTTTCAAGAATCCTCAAGTAATATTATTCACTGCTTGTCACAGAAAGCTGAATCTTTAAAGTGCTTTAAATCATAACTAAAAGAATTCAGAGAAAGTTGTAGATCTCTCAATTTTTACTATTTTTGTAGGTCTCCTCTTGAGCATAAGTGCCCTGTCATTAAAAATAAAGGACAAACTAAGTTTCTGCTCCTCCTGACTGCAGAAGAAAGCCTGGTAATAATAAGCCTGAATGTTCATAAAGCAGAAGACAAATTAAAAACAAAACCCAATACTGTGAAATAACCTCATGATTTCAAAAATATCTCCTTCTTCTGAAGATATGACTCATCATATGACTGCCTGTGGATTGGCAGTATCATTACAATGAGAGTTGCAAATGTGTCAATTAATTTATTAATATTTGCGGTTTCAATTTTCATGGCTGATAGAGAGATATGAAATACTGAACAAGGAAACAGTTTAATCTCCCTCCAGAACACTTCATGTTTTTAAATCATCTCTCCATTCAATCAACATACTGAACGCAGCCAGCTCAATACATGAATGCAATAAATTAATGTGGGCTACAGAAAAAATTCAGGTTCTGCAGAAGCTGAGTGCCTGTGTTCAAAACAGGAGCAAGGACTTTGCAATCCTGGTGCAAAGCACATGTCACTGGCTCTTGGTTCTACATCTTTACTTTGGTCTAGCTGCCTGGTTCCTCAGGCTCACCAGGCTGCAGTCAGTTCCCATGAACACACACCCAACCAGATGCCTGAGTTGTGACTACATCAGTGAACCATCCTGATACAAATCCTGCTCCTGTAATCTTCCTCCCAGCTTCCAGGGAAGACTGAGTTGATGATCTTTGTTTAGCTGGATGCACACCCAAAGCACCCACTCAGCTCCACAGAGGAGGACTGGCTGCCTGTCCAGTGCCTCATGAGACAAAAAAAGCCATAAAACACCATGGAATAAGATAGAAAGTGACATCCACATAGCCAAGAATGGAAACCACTGGAAAAAGTGGGGATAGAAAAGACAGACATACACAAAAAGAAGCTGCAAAAATATCAGTGGGACAAAAGGTAAAGAGGAGCACAGAGAAAACTCACTACAGCAACTAGGGATTAACAAGGAAGGACCATAAGAGATGAGCAAGATAAGCAATGTACAGAGTCATCCCTTCACAAATATAGTATCGGGGAAGCTTTGATGTCGATTAAAGGCAGCCACAGTCACCCATTTACACCCTGGCTGAGAGGAACGTGTAAGACCCATGGGCACACTGGGGCTGTATTACAGTGGCTTTGTCTCCAAGGCACAGCTAATGCTGCAGCACTTATTAGCATCAGGCTGCTAAAATATAGAGTGATCACTGCACAGGTGAAAAAAAGCAAGGCTCCTGGGAATACATCTCGCCAAGGAACAGAATGATCCTTATCTCATCAAGCAAAGTAAACAGAGCAGCAGAGATTCACTGAGAAACATAGATAATTAGAGGTACAGTCAAAACCTATGGAAAAATCAATGAAAGATTCACAGTCCCATGCAGATTCTCAATCAGACCCTTAGTTGTGATGCACATATATCAATAACAGAGCTGTATGTATCATGTGGCCACACTAAAAGGAAGAATTTCCGAGGATAGAACAGAATTACAGTCCGCTAAGGAAAAACCATTAGGAACAGATTCTAGCTTGTCTGTGGGAGTGCAACCATTGGGAGGAGGTACAATACAGTGTCTTATGAACAGTGATTTAAAAAAAAAAATCCATGTGAAGCCATACATGAGAAACACACATATTCAACACTGGGGACTTTATTCAATAATTCTACTTTAGTCTCTTTATATATACAAACAACTGGGGCAAATAAAACATAATGAGACAAAAAGCCCATAAAATTGTCTACCAAGGGAGTGGAAAAAAGAAAAATTCTCTTTTGGGGGGCTTTGGTTGCTGTTAGTACTGAAACCACAGCCAGCACTATTTCTCTCATTGATGAAGGAATGTGCACTCCCTCTTATGCAAAATTTAAATTTCACTGTGCTTTTCCATGGCAAGAGAGAAGGACAGACCTTAAACAAGCCTACAGTCACCAGCATTGAAAGTAGTGAAGGAACTGTTGGGCATTCCTACGTATTTTGCTAAGCATCTAGTGGGCAGAAAGTTAGGGGGATATTGTCCCTGTCCTAAGAACTTGACAACTAAGGTCCCCAGGAGATTCACACGTGAAGGAGCCTGTCCCAATGGCATCACCCCCCAGCTCAAAGCTCCCTACGAAGGCACCCCTTACTTAAGGCTGAGGAGTGCTGAGCAGAGGCAACCTCGCTGCTGCTGGAGGATCTGGAGCAGAGGGGCTCAGCAGGGACCACACCAGCCCCAGCAGGCAGTGCTCTCCCACCTTCCACACCCCACTCCTCCCTGGGCAGCCACAGAGCACTGACATGGGCAAAGAAAGGGGGACAAGGGCATCTGTGCCACACTGAGCAGCTTCTCCCTTACGCTTTGCAGGTACTTCCCATGCAGCAGCTGTCTCATCATCTCCCAGCTTGCTGCTGGCACAGGAGAGTGGTATGGGAAGACTGAGAATGAGAAAAAGTTGTCAGTTTTGGTGACCTTTAAGTAGAGCTCCTCTTGCCAGATGTGACATAGAAAGAAACATGAAGGAGGTTTTTCAGAACTGCATGACAAATGAAGACTCAAGGCTGACAGAGCAGATGGGGGGGTGATGTCTCAGTGCTGCACAGGACAAGATACACAGGGCAGGGGTGGGCTATGAAGAGCTGACAACGAAGATGATTGTTTTGCACTTGGGTGGTGGAAAAGGAAGCCCTGTTGAGTTGGCAGAAAAAATGTTCAAAGTAATAAGCCAGAAACAGAATATTTGTAACCACATTCTTGGAACAGAGAGAAAACATACAGCTCTGACGGACAATGAACTGTCTAGGGAGCCACACAGGCCAGAATGAACTGCACAACCAGACATTTTGCAGATCACTGTTGTAGAACTCTGCCCTGGTGCCTTAACGCTGGCAATCCTGGGAGGATTGCATTTTAAATACTGCCTGAGCTTGCAGTCAGCCAGCCACAATGGACCAGAAGGGCACAGCTGCCTTCCAGGCAGCCAGTGACAGCATTTAAGTTCTTTGTTGTCCCTCCCAGGCACAGAAAAGAAACCAACCTAGTTTCATCTAATCTGCAACAATAGAGCGTGCTCCTCAAAATTCATGTTGTAGCCACTATTCCCCCATGCTCTACATTCGTTTTGCAAGCCACCCAGGGCTGCACAGGGCGAGGCTTGGGAATTAGTCCATGAGACTCTACAGACTCCTTGGTCAGAATGAGACACAACGCAAGAAGCCTAAGAACAGGAGAAAAGAACTACCATCTTTCCTGCTGTTCATTGTGAAATAACTACTGTATCTTAACACCCCTTCATCCAGCAGAACTACAGATTGCATCAACAGACTACAGACTGCACGGCAATCCTGCTACCAATCCCATTCCAGAACCCTGGCACAAAGACTTTATTCACTGATCACAAAATCAAGCTCAGAAGTCCTCCCCTTATTATACTGCTTCACAACAAAGCTGCAGCCAACTGAAAATACTCAAAACAGAGTGTGAATATATTCTAATAGAAAAGCAACTTGCTGCTTACTCCGCACCAAATGCGGTTCTGTTTTCTGCTTCACACAAACCCACTGCAGAACTGCTGGTTTCCACAGCAGTCCCAGACCCTGAAATGTGACACAGCCGTGACTGGTCAAGGGCTATATGTCAGGGTAACAGATCCATCAGCAGATTACAGTAAATCAAGCAGGTTACAGTGTGCGTGCTGAGACAGCTGTTTTTCATATGTCCCCTCAACCTGCTGCAGCCACAGATTTAAACTATGGACTATCTATGGACTTGTATAGCTGGATAGACCAGAAATTTGTTACCACAGCTCTGCCCACAACAAGCCCAAACTCGAAGGCAGACAGAGACCAGATTTCCCTCATGAAAAGCCTTTGTCTAAATACCATCCTATGATGCCACACTAGGAATGATGCAGACCACAAATGCAATAAAAATCAGGAGCATTAAGGTATTAATTCATTATTGATATTCAAGATTATTGCTGACAAAGGATTTATCCTAATAAACACAAGGTACACCAGTTAACTCCACAGAGATTCACGAAAACACCTTAAATGCATAAATAGAATCAGAGAAAAAAAGCAGTAAGTGTAAGGGTGGAGCAGGAAATAAGCAAAACACCCTAGTCTGTACCTCAAAAAATGTAAATGCTAGGGTGGATATTTTGCTTCCAGACAAAAATCAGCCACCATATCAGGTCATATGGGTTTTAAGTTTATTTACAGTATGATGCTGAGACAAGACTTTGTCAGTTACTTGGTAAAAAAACAACTTGTACAGAACAAATGCAGGCCACAACTGGGATTAAAATCAGTCTCAGCAACTGAAAAAGATGAGTTTTGTGAGTAGCGAGACAATGACAGCTTTCTTCCTTCCAAGTATTTGGATAAATGTTAAATTTAACCCTAAGCTCTCCATTTCCTACCTCTTCAGCAGCCAGCTTTTTTTAACTGGCATAGGCAACTGCAAGTCTCCTCCACAAGTATCCTGGGAATAGACAATGCAAGCTCCTGTACTTTACCTGGAAAGGACACTGAAACTGAAACAAATATAGTTTTTCTCCAGTGTTTAACTGAAGTGGACATGAAAGAAAAGGAACTGGACTCAGAAGAAAAATTTGCAAGTCTCAAAGAACTACATGGATCTGATACTTGGAAATGCTTTGTGTTTTAGTATTCCTTAAGCCACCACTGATGCTTTCAGGAAGTGTCTGCTCTTTGTGCTCTTTTTACCTACTATATAATGAAAAAATTCACAAGCCAAATAAATATTTGTTTTCTCTTCCAAGTCATCTTTAAGATCACAATCCATCCTGACATCAGGATAAGGAGTTCATTTTAAAGTAATTTATCACTGAGCTAGGATCTAAGCTGCACCAAGAATAAGTGTGCTTCAAGAATAAGCAGTTGCCAAGTCTTTACAGAGCCATTTGAAATGTCTAATGCAATCACAGGATTGTCATTTGCTTCCACTAGAAAGGCTCTTACATTTACATTAATCTCTGGGAATTGTCCTGCACTACAGAAAACCACCGAGTACTCAGATTATTGGTTTGACCACATTTGAGCTGCAGACTGACTTTTGACTATGTGCTTGAGCAGAAACCTGTGTGTGACAGTGTGACAGCTCTGCACCCTGACATAAAGCAGTAATTACCCTGTGATGAGAGCCCCAAGTGAGAGCATGTCCCCACTGACTGAGAAACCAATCCTCAGGATAAATCCCTTGCATCTTTACAAAGCCAGACTGGGAGGTAAAAAGAAGATGTAGTATTCTACTGATTTCAAAAAAGAAGAACTGAAGCAGACAGTTTTGATATACAAAGTCATGTAGGCATCTAATCCTCTGTATGATTTTTGCAGATCTGGCCACAATAGGTATGTCTATTGTCACACCAATGAGATTTATGTTCTCCTGGGCAGTTGGGGATCACCCTCAAGCCTCAGCCCTGAATCCCTCACTCTCAGCCTGTGGCTTCAATCCTAAGAAACTAGATGGCTCTGAAGGCTGTGAAGCTCCACTGGGACAGGAGGGCTGGCTCATGATATGGCTCTGCCCCTCCCGGCAGCATGGACAACTAACCAGCCCCTAGCTTCCAGGTGATAGATGTGCTTAGCTGCCAAAATCTGTGTCACAGCCCCTGAACCCTTTTCTGGAGCTTACATGCTCTCTTCTCATACACATTTTGGAAATGTATATGATGCACTATTGTCTGTTAAACAGGCCACAGAAACTGAATTACTTCCTTACTCTGAAGGAAGAGGTAGAATAGCTCCAGGTCAGTATTAGGAATATAGGCAGACTAATGTGGGAAAATCTGCCCTGTTGTTATCTTTTACATCAGCCCTGCCAACTTTCCCCATTTCATCCAATACTTGACACTTCACTAAGCACCTAAGCTTCTCAAGAGAGATCACTACACAATAATCACACTTTGATTAGAGGCTATGTTTTATTTTAAATTTTTGGCCTTCACGTTAGTAAAGAAAAACGAAGTGTGACCTTCAGAGTTTAATGGAAGATGTCCTGAGAAAAACAGCATTATTGTGACTGCATGATGCCTAGAATGTCAAATTTGGGGATGCTCAGGGAGCCAAAAGAGAGGGACAGAGGGCATCAGTCTCAGAGGTATCTACAAATTAAATCATGCACATAGGAGATCACAAGAGGAAGAGTTCAAATCATTGGGCCATTTTAGGAGGGCTTCTATTTGAGTACTTCGTGAGCATGCAGTCCATCAGCCTTGCAGATTTATTATACCTCATGCACATGAGAGCTGGCTTGGTGCATTACAAACGAGATTGTAGCAGATACCAGGACATTCAAGGTGGCACTTCCAAGAAAAGGCTCCAGGGCACAGGTTTAGGTCTTCTGGAGACACATCCAGAAGAGACAAGAGGTGCAGGCAAGTATTTGAACAAACACAGTGCTCTTATCTACATACCTGCAGTCTTCCTGGCCATCAAGTTCTTGTGACATTGCAGAAGATCACATCAAAACATTAAGTTCAGGATTTAAAATGTCATGATAGCAATATGACAGCATTCTGATAGTAAATGCAAATGCCATTCAAAAAATTCAGGAAAATTCTCACAGCAATGTTAAAAATAACATATGCACCATGTGGATATGTTAATGTGCTGTCTTTCTGCCTTGCACACTGGGCTAGAGAATGGCAGGGCTATTTTTTTGTGTGTGTTTTAAGAATAGTTATGACCTTAAAAATAATAATTCTTGCTCACTCACTCCCCAGAGTTGACAGTCAGGATTTGCTGCCCCTTACAGGTAAGAAAATCTTTTTTGTCCTCAGAATGTTAGCAATGCCATTTCAAGTTCTGCTACCAGTGAAAGGTGCCACCTCCACAGCATCATAAACTGAAATCCTCCCTACTGCAGCTTCAGTCCAGCCATGGTAACACACTGCCCTTCAGTTGCTCTTTGGCATCGCTGCTGATTTGGCTCCTCTTAAGGATCATTAAACTGCTGACCTCTCCCTCCAGATGACCCAGTGTGGCTGTGCCAACCAGCTGGCCCTGGAACCACAGAGCTTCATTTAAGTCACTGAAGAGCTAGGACATGGCAGGATTGGACAGCAATGCCATATTAACAAGAAGGAACACCGACTCTTAGGGCTCAAAATCAGGACAGATGTGTGAGTTTCTCTTGAAAGCACGCTGTCACTGAACAATAAAACCCTGCACGGGGATGGGTGATTTAATACTGCAGCATTTAACTCTGCCAGTGCGAGAGGAGATGTTCCCCTTCCAGCCTGGCGGAGTACAAAGCCTCAACAATCTCCACACTGACAAAGGGCACCGAGTTTACACCCTGGACTCCCACTGTGCACTGAGTAGCTGTGAAACTTCCCCTAAATCTCCTCACCTGCATGCCCTGGCCTGTGCTACCCAAAAGGTCTCTGCACTGCGTTCAGCTCTGGTTTGATTGAAGAACAAAAACACAGTTTTGACAGCAGATGCTACTGGAAGTGTATTTTGCAGCAGACCACCAAACAACAACAGGTAGCAGTAATTTCAGAAAAGTACCACTTTAGTCCTCATACTGGCCAGGCACTCAATATTTAAAGGCTATGTGGCTGGTCTTTGATTGCTCTCATTCAACAGAGCTCTGAAGAACAAGTACTGCATTACTTTCCCTCATTGAAGCTTCAGCCCAAAGTCCTCAGTCCCTCTAAGAGCGGTGGTTTGATTTAGAGTCCCCTCCCTGAAGCCAAGATTCATCATTTTCAGCAAAAAGAAAGGACAGTATATTTGTTCAGTGCTGAAGCCCCTGGGACTCAGAAGACAAGATGAAATGGAAATTTTCTTTTTTTTTTTCTTTTTTTCGTTTTTTACAGGTATCTATGACCTGTACAGTCCAGATGAGACAAGATGGGTTCTTAAGAGGAGAGGTCCCCTAGTAGAGAGCACAGACAATGTTATCAAGATGGTATATGCCAGTCATTAGGATGTTAATTGGCCCTGACAGGGCTCTGGTGACTGAAGTGAACATCCACACTGTCACTACCTGGAAGCATTGCTGCAGGGAACAGCTCCAAGGAGCCTAAAGGAAAGAAGTGGGTGTGAGGAGGTAGAGAGATGAGGGATGTTTATAGCTCTCTACAGCTGTCTGCATCACGTGTTTAAACAAGGGGGGAATGGTTCTGTCTTTCTACACTGCGCTGATAAAAAATTCCACTAAAAAATCACTTTGGGTAATTTACATTTAAATGGACTTTGCACACAAAGTAGATTATTTTGCTGGTCATGTTTACAGTTCTTTCCCTGCTCCCCTTTCCCAGGACTCCATGACTCTTGTCTCCTGCACCATCTTTTCTTTCTGTCCCCCAACCAATCCAATTAAAACACCAAAAATAAATTAACATGTCAGATTTCCCCACCACCAACTCTCTCCTACTGCTCTATTCCTGTCAGAGCTTTACCTCATCTTGAAAAATTCTGGTGGGTTGATTGTTTTTATTTGCCTAGGTGGCCAGATTTGTCATCTATGAACTAGATTTACAGCACTTTCAAAGCAGAGAATCAAAAGTTTCTGAACAGCTCACTGATGACCATTTCCAGTTTTGGCTGGACAACATTCTTGTAAGGCTGGGAGAGAACCAAAGAGAACGTGCAAAACTGAGACTAGATTATCTGCAAATTATAGAGGAGGCTGAGAGTTATCAAAATGTGGATTGCTGAAAAATAAATGTTATTTGAAGGTGTGTTTTGGATTTCATCGCAAATAACCAACACTGACTCACTGAACCAGTGACTTGGTAGCCTAAGATGGACAAGTTACCT
This sequence comes from Picathartes gymnocephalus, assembly GCA_013390045.1. Classification (NCBI taxonomy): domain Eukaryota; kingdom Metazoa; phylum Chordata; class Aves; order Passeriformes; family Picathartidae; genus Picathartes; species Picathartes gymnocephalus. Next base: position 299,116 of record WEKY01060558.1, on the reverse strand, counting down.
CCATCCTTTAAGAGATCAGCTGTGAACAGGACAACACTGCTAAGATGCCAGAACAGACACTTACAACACTGGTCCACAATCCTGAATCACGGGTCTGCATTTCATCCAGGCCCTGAGCATGTCAGATGAAACCAGAGAAGCTACAACCACATTTCACCTATGAGAAAAGCAAGGGTGGTCTGGAATAATATTCCCAAACAAATAAAAACGTGTTTTTCCTGACAGCCACAATCAGCTGTCCGCTTTTCTTAATCCCTCACTAACAAAATACCTCGGCAGCCCAAAGTATTATCTCCCTAGAACTTCGGGGGATTCCAATCAGAACCAAAACACCCAGTGAGATCTCCTCTCCACACCAGCAACTTACCCAGGTGTTCCTGCACAGCCTGTTATGCCCCATAAATGTCAGTTCTGTGGTCCAAAAATCTGCTGTGGATGAGAAGATCCTGGCAGAAATTACTTGAGAGCTTCCACATATGAACATGATAAATATTTGCAAAGCAGGTAAGTCATCCCTCACCTCTTGCTTGCCATGAGAATTCCCAGCCTTCTGAAACATGCATACAATGAGATTGTGTTCAAGGCTGTATGACTACGGTGAGGAGGGGAGGAAAGGGGAGAAAAGTAATGTGAAAACTAGCTTTGGTTACTGGAACTCCAGCAGTGTCTCCTAAAATGACAGTAAAACACAGAGGGCAGGAGAATAAAGGGGGGGGTGAGGGACAGGATGCAAAGTTCCACATGCTGTGTGTTGTACTGGCATTGGAGGAATAAAGTTTCTTCCTGATGCAGTTTGCAGCGTAAGTAAACTAAGCCTGGTGGCGAAGAGACGAGGTGCAAAGCAGCTGGGATTTCCCCTCCTCTGTCATGAGCTGGGGGAATGGAACCCCATTTTGTTACCCTCTCTGCTCACCTAAACCCTTGCCAGTGAGTCTCAGCACAACTGTTCCCAGAGGGACTGGACACAGCTAGAAGGATCCTGTGCAGCCACAGAATTTGTGCCTCTCTGCTGCATCCTAGACCTCATCTATACAAAACACATGACTCGGGAGCTTGTGCTTCCTATTGTCACTTCCATCAAGCCCCTGCAACCAGCTTTGCTTTCCTCTGTAAGTAGGTTTCATGACTTCATAAAATGGATGTATTAGTCATGAATAAAAACCAAAAAGTTACTGGGGGAGGGAAGCAATACTCAATGTACCACAGTCAATAAAAGACAGAAGGAAAGAACAATATTAGCTGGAGAGTTCCAAGAAGGTTAGGGTTACAAAGAAACAAAATATTGGCTCTGACACAGGAAAAGGCTCTTCTGAATACTAATGTGTTCCATACAGTGACAAAGAAGCCATACTTACCTCAAAGGAGATTAAGTAATATATAGCAACACCTGAGGAAAGGGAGGCAGGTAGAAAAGAAAGGCAAGCAAGCATAAACACAAAGAGAATAAGGCACCTGAAGTCTTTTTCATATAGCTTCTTCTCCTTCACCAGGGAGATTTATATCTTTTCCTCGGAAATTCAGCATTCAGGAAAATGGACTTAGTATAACTCCGTAATAATACCCTCTTTTTCCAGGCCCCAGGAAACTATAATACTGATTTACTGGTCAAAGAAATAAATGTGCCTCAGAGTTCCATACAAGGTCTTTCTGAAGTTAATCCAGCTCTAAGATGGATAAGCAAAAGTGGAAAAATACCGTGGAAAGTATTTGTGTAGATAAAAGGAGCTTTATAAAGGCCAGTGTTCCTGTCATGATAGAATAATTTTCATTCTCTAGATAAAGAGCTAGAGAATAAAAGTAGAGAAAGTTACAGCACACAACCAGCTCCCTGGGCACCAGGATGCGTTTGTCGGCTGGGAACTACACTTCACTGAAAATGCCTGATCAGTTAAATTTAAAACTGGATATAATTCATACAGGATTCATTTCAGCAAATGTTAACATCAGCATGTGACACTGCAGTCAGTGGAGAGAAACAGTCACCTGCAGGACAGGATTCATCTGTTTCTAAAGCAGTTGGCTAAAGCAGGGTCAGATGAACTATGTCCTAAAATAGCTCTTTCCCTTTCCTGTCTGGAAGGAGAGCCCATGTAAGTCAGAGGCAGACAGCTGGGCTATAAGAATCTGAAGCTAATAGTGGACTCAAGCATCAAAATGACTGCAGAGATGAGATTCAAGTGCACACGTGGAGTTTGCAGAAATTAATCCACTTCTCACTATGACAACTGGAAATCTTACTCTGGAGAATGCAAATACAAGTCCCAGGCTTCTATGAAATCTGTGTTATCATTTAAAATGGATCAAGATGCAGCCCTTATAGTTGCAGAGACAGCCTTTTAAATGCAAGGAAAATTTAAGCGGAAGCAACACTATTCCTGAGCCTCCAGAGTGATACAAATAGGTCTTAGTGATGCTCAAGAGCATCCTAGGAAAATTCACGAGACGGACAGTTCTGAATTATTCTCCCTTAGATTCACATCAACAGAGCTGTCCATCAGTTCCTAATCCTGGGTTTAAATGCAGGTTCCAAGAGCAGAGGGGAAGATGATAAGCCTCAGATTTCTGTTAAAACAGTCTTTTTTTTTTTAACGTGAACAAGGCAAATGAGTCCTTAAAGAGAACTTCATGACATATACAGCAAATATCCCAATATATGGCCTGGTAGAAGAGCTCATATAGCCTGAACTGATGAGCCCCTAACAGAAGTTGAACCCCAAGCTGTTCCCTTGCTTGCCCGTGTTCTAGGTTAAATACAGAGGGCTGGGCTAACCTCTCAATTCAAAGTAAACCAGACACTGACCTTCTCTGACAAAAAAAAAAAAATAGCTATGGGAAAGCTGCTTCAGGACTCAAAAACAGTCATTTATTAAAACTGGGAGATTACTTCTCCCAATGAAAGGCAAACAAACTCCAGAATCATCTCCTCCACCACACGTGAGAAACTGTCCAATCTTAACCTCCATTTCAAATGCTAATTACTTTCCAGAAACCTAACCTGAATTTTTCCCAGCTTCCATGGAGGATAAAAAAAACAGACGTGTGCAGAGATCTTCATCTTTCCCTTTCTAAATCTGTATGAATTATGTAATTGCACTTTTAAAGGACTAGAGCAAGTGACTAAAAAAGTAATGCAGAATGAACTAAAACCACTTGCAACAGAGTAGGAAAAGAATACTTTTAAAAGGAGTAGAGCACTTTCTCCCTCCAGAAAAGCTTGAAAACAGAAGGTAGAAGACACTATAATTGCATACATGAAAAATTATTCAAAGACAATGGGATGTATGGCAAGTTATTTTAACTGTTGAGTTTATGATATACTTTAAATGATGTAAAGGATACCCAGAGAACAAGGATGGCTATCATCAAGAGAAGACGTACACAGTTAAAGACACACACCTTCTTAATGTACATGTCTGGTAAATTATATACACATACTGGCAGTGTAATCTAGCAGGAGGGGCTCACAGGCATTTTCTAAAGGCAAAACCTTGTCAATGTGAAAGGATTTATTAATAATTATAAATGAAATCATGAGTATTGAAGTCAGGTGCCTGGAAGCATTTTGCCAAAATAATTTAGCTCCGGACTAAAACTCCAAGAGACAAGGAAAGACCAATTAATTTTCTCATGGTAGGATTTCAGTTTAAATTCAGAAGGCAACTTATATCTAGTGGGGTTTTGGGGTTTTTTTTTAAGGCATAGGGTATCCACTCAATTGATTTTAGGACAAATGTATTTGTATTACTACACATTAATCAAGAGTTTAGAGGAAGGTACTGTGAAGCAGAAGAAGAACAGTCCTTAGGCTGAGAGCAACACAATGGTTCCCCAGCAGAAGCTCACAGGAGCAAGATAAATGTTTGCAGCCTCTCCAATAAGCAAAATTACTGCACTCTGAATGCGAGAACAGTGATGTATGACAAACAAGGAGCTCAGCCTGCCAGAAACTTCATGTTTGTTGTTCCAAAAAGGTTAGAAGCCACTAATTTAGAGTATATTACGAGAGACAGTGTAAAACAAAAAAACAGATACTGGAAGAGCACAAAGAATGAAAAAGAAAACCACAGTCCCCCTGACCAGCATCCTAACAAGGAGTATGCCCAACAGTGAGAGTGTTGTCTTGCCAGATCAGGTGGGTTTTGGGATGACAAGGTAATCTCCACTAGCAGCCCTGCGTTACCATCCCTGTAAACCCAATGGCTAAGGCGTGAGGGGGAGTGTCTTCAGAAGGGTTTAGAAAATCCAAGAGCTCAGCAGGGCCAGGCACAGTGTCACTGCCCCCGGCTGAAAGGCAGAGCCAGGGAGCCATTGTGCAGTTCGCTCACGGACAGGCAGCGCGCCGGCAGCACAGCCAGGTAACAAACCCTGACACTGTGCACAGCAGGCTGTGCCTTGCTCACAACCACATCCCGCTTTCCTTCGGAGCCAGCACTACACCAAACAGTGGGAGAAATCCCTCAAATCTTCATGATATACAAAGCCTAAAGGAATGCGCATTACAGGAAGATTTAGTTTGCTGGCATGAAATCAAACGTATAAACCCAAGATTATTCACAAAGATCAAGACAACCTTCAAAGAAACCAGAAATCCAGGGGGAAGCAAAGTATTTCCAAGTAGTTCCACTTTTCTCATACAAGCCAGGGAATCTCAGAGAGAGGGTCATAAATAATGGACTTTATTTTCATTCTTTGCATATACTCTTGCCAATGAAGTGCCTAATGTCATCTGGAGATGCAAGCTGATAGTGAGCTGTTTTTGCATACTCAAAGACATCTTAAAAGGGACTTTTTCTTGGAATAAAAGTGCTAGATTTCTGAAATACAAACTACTGTAATTTACTAATTGCTTTACATAGCCTACAAGTATTAAAGCTCTTCTAAGAAAAATTGGATTTGTGGTAATAAAAGCCTCTGTAAACTAACAAGGAAAGGCATTTCAGGATGCAGTGACTAAAGGCAGCATATTCAAATTAAGGTACCTAGTTAAACATCAAAGTGACCAGCTATTGACAGAACTATCCTAGTACAGAAAGTGCCACCATTACTCGATGTCTTCAAAGCAAGACCAGAGGATTCTTCTCAAATATATATCTATGATCATGCTTAAGCCACAGTTAATGGTTAGATGTTGGTATCAGCATTAATGCAAGCAGCCCTTTCTCAGATGTTTATTGTGAGTAATTCTGGTCACAGCAAAATTCAAAGACAATTTACTGAATTGAAAGTATGTGCATGGAAGTGCTGGTAAGAATAAGAGGCCTATCTCAGGAAAGTTTGACCTGTTTAAGTTGACAAAGCACAGCACAACAGAGGACAGGATCACTGCCTGCAAACACTTGAGGAGAAGGAGCTGCAAGAAATGCAAAGAGACGTTTAAACCATAGGATTATCTTGGTGCAGAAATGAGATAAACCAACCACAAACCCTTCTCGCCTGGAGGTCAGAGAAATCCAAGTATGAAGTAGCTGTGATGTGGAGGAGCCTCCCAGTGGGAGAAGTCAAAGAGGAGAAGAAAGAAGATTAAGAGAGAACCCAAGAGTCCACAGAAAGGGCTCCTGCCCCATGCTGATTCCTGAGGAGAAGGGAGTCTTCCCTGGGATTGAAACTTGGAAAATCAGGTTGTTGTTTCCAGCTCTAAGCTTATACACAGAGTTCAATAACTTGGTAACAGGTTATCACTGGAAGAGAAGGACTTAAATGTTTTGTTTGGATTTTTTTTTTTTTAATGTGTATTTCTAAAACAGGAAAGGTTTTATTTTCTTTAGACACAAAGGTAACTTCCGTTCTTCATCAGTTCTCCTACAGTGGGGAGAACACACAGCAGGAGCGAAACATTGCAAGAGATAATTTAGGATCTAATCTTGAGTAACCTGTGCAGCCAGACAGGACAGCATGAGGAGCTCTACACTCCACCACCAGAGGTGGACTTCACAGATGTTCCACAGTCAAGATCGCTCACCTCTTATCACCAGAGGGAGGCAGAACTAACGGGTACTGAAGAATCAACATCAAAGCGCAAGAGATTCAAAAAGCAGCAGTGCTCTGCACCGGCTCCTGGGCTATCATTCAATCTCAACATATAAAGTATTTATCCTTCCTTCTACAAACTTGATCCACAGGCCCTGGATTCAGCCACCCTTTCTGCAGCACAGTGAAGTCAGTAATCATGAAAGTTAAAACCAAAGTCACATCAGCCTAGTAAGGAAACCGTTGGAGCTGCTCTTGCTCTCTCTGCTTCAGAAGCAATTTACCATAAAACCATCAAAACACAGATACCAGGAGCCAGGAGAGCTGGATTACCCTCCTGACAGTTCCCCCCCAAGCAAAAATCGTAAGCTTTCCATAACCACTTCATTGTCTCCAACACCCTCATTCACTCCCTCTGTACACAAAGCTTCCCCTCTTTGGAAACTGTAAAGAGACTCCTCTGTGCCCAGAACTGTAATGTGAAAACAAAATCGTGTTTTAGTGATATTTAAACTGATTTAATGAAGCAGTTTCAATTCCACCCTTCCTTCCTTCCAGCTCCACCCTCTCCTTCAAGAGGGAAATTTGTTTTGGTTAATATGGAGGGGAAAAAAGCAAGCTAAAAATAGCCTCCTTTTGCCTTAAAAAAGTTAAAACTATGAATAAACAGCCTGAAGCAGGAATGCAGTTAATCTGCCCACCAGATTCCTACACTGTTTTCTCGTTCAGCTTTCCAAACCATTTTTATAAGGATCAAACACGCAGACTTAGATCTGCAGAAACAGTGGTATCCCAGAACTGCTTACTTCCATAGTAGTAAGGTAACTGGTTTAGGCATGAGGAGGAATGATCTGAGACTGGATGAACCAAAGATATAATCGAGAACCATTAAGTACTAGAATATTTGAGCAAATCTCCTTGAATCAGAGGAATCAATATGAAAATATTGAGAAAAATCCACCAAGAGAATAGAAAAGCCATTCTCGTTTCCCTTCAACTGTGCAACAAACTGCATTATCTCCTAAAAATCTACCTTGCCAGTAAAAAGCACTCACATTGTTATCCCCACCTTAGACCCAAGTCACATCTGTCCCTGACAACAACAGCTGTCAACACTGAAAGAGCAGGGTGATCAGCCATCCTTTTCACCCTGGGCTGGAAGCCAAAGCAAGGATGGCTTATGTATTTGCAGTGCAAAAACAAACAAACTCTTTATTCTGTTCTCTGTGCTATGCCATTAGCAAGCAAGCCAATCAGCCCCAGGGAGTATCCTTGCAATCTGAATATTTGAACCCAACCTTAATTTTCCCCTATTTCCCTTCCAATATATCACCAGCAAGCTCCAGGTAATGCCATGAGAGTCACGTGTACTATCCTGCCAATGCAGACAGAAGCCTCTTGGCAGAGTCGCCTTTCATTCCCAGTTTCCCATAGCGTGAGGCATCAGAGCATGCTGCCCTGGAGTGCTACAGACACTGCTGTGATACCTGATAGGAGTTACATCTTAGAAAAGGAAACCACCTCCCTCCTCCTACAGCAGATGAGCCCTCTGGAAGGAGAAAGGAAATGTCTCACTTTCATCCCAGAGTTCAGAGGGAATGTTTTATAGCTGTCAATCCTATCAAGATCTTATGCATTCACACACCAGGGAGAGCAACTGTTTTGAGGTAGGCTGTGCAGCCATGAAACAGCCAGGTTCTGGAAAGGACTTTGCCCGGTGACATTTGGAAAGCAAGGTAAAAGACTTTACTATGACCCTGAAGTAAATGCTGAAAGCCAACATACAACAGGTAGGCCAGAGGAGTTAAGCAGATGAAGCTACGCAAGGCAAAGCCACATGAGGAACAAGGTAGCACCTGCTAGTGAATCCCAGGTGAGGAGTGTGAGCCCAAGCTGTATAACCTCTGGCGTGCCAGGTCCAAGCAAGCACTTTCACTCAGAGAGGTGAGACATCCTCAGTGATCACAGTGGGACAGTGGATGCTGGGATCTCACACTCGCACATCGGCACCACTGCCATGATATACAACTCTGCATTCCCCATCCATATACAGTGCTCTTCATCGCACCTTGACTGCTATAAAGACTTCAGGGATACTATCTGGGCTGTGCAGATATATTAAGGACATCCTGGTTATGAATCATGTTACTTCTTCAACCACTCTACTGGAGCATTCACTGGCTCTATGCTTACCCTCTGTTCCCATCCAAGGTGGAAAGTGTCCTTTAAAAGATAGAGAAGCGGCACAGAGACTAAGTCATACTACTGAATCCTCAGAGGGAATCTGCAAGCAGATCATGGAGCTGAAACTGGACTGCAGAGCTCAAAGTTAGCTACCAGACCATTCTCCTTCCAACAGACACATCTGCCAGCATTCACTTGTGCAGTTTGCTCAGAAAGCCTGGTGGCTCAACAAATGATCAGTGAAGAGCAAAAAATCCAGGGTCATGTGGGTTAAGAAAACAAATGCATCAGCAGGGCTACCAACATCCACTCTGCATCCAGCATTGCACTGGGGCTGACCTGCTCTGCAGAGAGCCTTGCTCAAGCAGGTACAACTGCAGAATTCTGCTTTCTCAAGGGTGCAGTCACCAAATGCTGTAGCAGACAAAGGTCTTTGACATCACCCATATGCAACCTCATCCTCTGATGCCAGCTAGTTTTAAGTGGAGGTAGCTTCCCTGGGTTCAAGAGGGATTCAGCTTTCCCAGAGCACTGTAAAGAATGAGAAGGAAATGGACACTGGCTCAAAAGAAATAGAAAACAGGCTGAAATGTTTGGAAACAATCCTGCTTGTGATTAAAAGCAAAAAACTCCCAAAAGAAAACCAAAAAAAACCAAAACAAAACAAAAACTTAAACAAAACCAGCCTAGGGTGTTTCTTTGCAGAAACACAAAGTCTTGGGCTCCTCTACAGCACCCAGCTCAGTGTATCTCAGACTGTGCATACAGACACTGCCCACAGTGACACCCCTTTACAGCAGCTCTCAAGAAAATGCCCACAATCATTACAGATTATTTGTCAGGAATACTAATTGATATAAACTGGAATGTCTTTGCCTCAGCCAGTAGATTCTGCCAAATATCTGTCCATTAACAAAGAAGCTGCTCCTCTGAAAAGTGTTCTTCTTCATGCAATACACCAGCACCAAGTGCTTTGAACGTGGTGCAAAGAAAGGAGTGGAATTCAAAGAGTTAAGAAAACTTGGTTGCAATTATCAGTAAGAACAGTGGTAGTGCAAGGTACAACTATGGCGCTGATCAATATTCCTAATAGAGAAAATATGCATCTCAGGGCATGTCTGCAGCACTGGAAGCAGTCTTCCAGCTGAACAGTTGTCTTTCCCTTCAACTCAGCCTCACTTTTAACTACTCTTGATTAAAACGATTACTTTCACTCAATATTCAATTTCTGACAAGTAATATTCTCTACATATTGCAAGCTAGCTCCATCCTTACAGGCAAAACACAAGAGCTCTGTAGAAGCAACTTTTCTTATTTTGTAAGTCATGTATAATTTATGCATCTGCAATACTGACACAGGCTAGAAGTACACATCGTGTCAAAATCATTTCCTATAAGCTTTCAACAGATCCTAGGGCATTTTCCTCTTGAGGTATTGGTTCCTCTTGTTATTGCTATTGGTTCTCAAGAGAATCCATTACCCTAGTACAATTAATTTCTGTACACCCAACCTCACAACCCAAAATCTAGACCATGTCAACCTTCAATGCCATTTAACTGTACAAGTGCCTGACCGCCCCTTAAGCACTTACAGGGGTTTTTTTGTTCATTTAGTCCAAGTTTTCATCCAAAGAATGCACAGAAGTGCTCCCCCCTTTCTAGTCTTGCAGATGGATTCCACACAGGACATACACAACTCTTTCAATTCAGAAGACAATTCAGCTCTTCCAACCAGGTAAGTATTGTCTGAAATTGTCTGAAAACTGGAGATGGCTTTGCAAGCAATTGTTATCATTGTTATGCAAAATACTGAAATCACCTGAGTCTGTTTTACTGAGTTATTAGCAGAAGAGAATTATTGCCAAAAGAATCACAGGCAAGCTATATGTTACATGGACATTCAAATATAGCAGGAGTAGGGAAGCATTTTCTTCACTGCATTTCCTTTAGGTAGAAACTAAACAGGGGAATGAGGATTTTCAAGAGTTTTCATTCTGTTTCCAAACAGCACTGAATTAGGCAGCTCTCTTGCACTGCAGAGAAAATTCCATAATCTCATTTTAAGAGTATATCTAGGTACGGACTCAGGAATACTCCAGCACTGAGTCAGCCTCTCTTTTCACCTGCCATGCCTATGACTAGATGTCACACAGGTATGATGTGTTTGCTTCTAGGACTCTGAACAAGTTTAATCTTTGCTCAAGTAATACTTTTCTTTCCATTTTTTTATTTAAATAACTTTTCCTTGCTGAAGCTATTGTTGGGAACAAAACACTTTGTCCAATTCTCATCTTGGCTATTGGATGAATAACCAGAACACTCACCCAAAGCACATAGTCTTTGATCATTCCCCTCACAAGGTATGCAGCTGGCCAGAAGAATTTGCAGCTATGAGCTTCGAGCATGAGGTTTTGGGGGAGGGGAATTGTATGTATCCTTTTGGCCTGGGATTCATAAATCAAAGCTTTTTGCAGGAGCAAGTAAACTGACAAAGTATAAATAGAGAAACATATAATTATCACAGATTACAGCTAACAAATCCTCACTGGAGAAAATAGAGTGTGTGTAGGAGAAACTCACTGTAACTGGGGGTTTTGCAGATGACACAGAAGATGCAACTGGAAGGAGCTCTTGATCTCCCACAGCAGTACCAGCTGGCCCCTTCAGTGATGCCACTGCAAGACACAAAAAAACAGATTCATGAGTAAAACAGGCAGGTGGTCGTCAGGAGTCACTTCAGGAACAAACTTTTCAATCCACTATTACTGCTCCCTGCTTCACAATCCCCTTCACCTCACCTTTGTACTTCCCCCCCACACACCCTTCAACCTCAGTGGCGTTTGTTACTAAAATGAAACTTGGGTCACCAAATAAACATTAACTTATTGGAGAAAATCTCTTCTTGCACAATGTCAATACAGAGTAATAAAAAAAAAAGTTAAAAAGAGGTGTCTTTGTCATTTACTCCACTTAGAAACTAGTAATGTGAGAGTGAACATGCAACGGCAAGAAAATAAGGCACGTTGGGCATGAAAAGTCCAAGTAAAATGTGTCTACAGGACAGCAGCCTGTGACTTATAGTCCACCAGCAGCACAAGAAACAAGCTTTGTGGGTCCCAAGGAACAATGCACAGAAAGCATTCAGAAGAAACTGTGGGCTTCTGTTTCCTATACAAGGCAAGGAAAAGTAAAATTGATAAATACTTGTAATTCAAGTTTCTGAGGCTGACAAATGCCAGGGAAAAAAGCTTAGTTGTGTGAAAGCAGTTTATGCAACAAATACCCACAAATGAAAAGCATCTTCTGCTGGGACTGATAAAACTTCACCAAGTGATGCTGCGTAAGGAAAAATAAGTTTATAGCTATATTCAAATGCATAGAAACATTTGAATGCATAATCAGCCAATGCATAACAGGTTAGCTCTACCTACAAAAGCAGCAGTAAGGTCAGAGCTGTAGACAAAACCTTTTGAGAAGAACCATCCCTTCCTTTTCCATGACAGCTTTATAGAGGATAATGAATTACACCACTGTTTTGTGCCACAAGATTTTTGCTAGTATGCATTTCCTCAGCACTAAGTTTGACACTGCAAATAGATTTTATAGTTAAGCACAGTGGAATTATCCCCACTGTAAATTACGCAAGGTTAAAAAGCCAAGCCCTAAAAAAGAACCATTCCATCCTTACTGACCACACACAACCCAGACTGCACTTGATCTACCCACTTGAAAGACATTAGGTCTGTAGATCAACTGTGCCTGGCTTACCATAGTTTAACTCATAGCTTTTCTGCTGTTGTTTGTCTGGGTTTTTAAATCTTGTTATTTCAGGTGTTTAACGACACTAATTTCCAGATGGTCTAGAAATCTAACACACCAGCAAGCAGGCTACATCCCTATTACGTGCAGGAGTGTCACTGTCTGATATTTTACTATTACATAAATCAAGCTGGCCCCAAGGAGGCATCAGCAATGTATTCACTAAGCATTGCTTTATTTTGATTTTTTTAAAACAAAGAACTATGGAAGTTTCAAGTGTTTCTTGAGAAGAATGAGTTGCCAGATGAGTTTTAGATTTATTTTTTTCCTAAACTTGACAAATACCAGGAGCAACATCACCTTTTAAGGCAAAAGGCATCTGAAAGCAAAATCCTGCTTTTAAGCCAGAGTGACTCATAACAGCAAAGATTCTTCCTATAAAAACAAACTCAATCATGAAGCAAGAACAAGCGAGAAGCTCTAGTAATAACAATTCAAACAAATCCTTTTTTCTCCATGACTTTTGTGGACTGATATTGGGTGGTTCAAGCAGGTGCTCTTGGCAGCTGCAAAAAAGAAAACAAGCTAGACAGACCACTGGCCTGACCCAGCCTTATTCATTTGCATCCCTAGAGAGTACAGTAAACATAAACACAGATGCACAGGAACATACTGCATGCCTTATCATTTCTATAGGAATGCAGGAGGAAGTCTCTATTTACCCTGCAGTCACACGTGCTTTCAACAGAGCAGAGGAGCAGCTCGAGAGATAAGGCAGACAAGATGCAGGAGCATGCACACAACATTGCCTCCAGCAAGCCTGGGTAGTTGTGTACAGCCCAGTACCCCCGTATCTTCATCATGCCCGTTAAACAATGCTAACAAAACCAGGTGAGGCAGAGCTGATCAGACTGCAGACCTGCCTCCTGAAACAGAGGTGCTCCCTGCCTCAGGAGAGGCAGCATTATACTAATGAAAGTATGCGACCTCAGCAGGCTGCATCTAAATCAACTCCTCAAGTCTAGAAGACATCCAAAATCCTCCTCTTTGAGGAGTATCACAGCCATTGCACAGATTTTTCTTGACTCGTCCAACATGTGAGCAGAGGCAACTGAATTTTCAGCAAAGAAGGTGGTGACACCACCAGCAAGGAGACCAGTGCTCCACTTCCCTCTCCACAAATGACCTGCTGTACAACCCCAGGCAAAACATTTTGTCTGCTTGTGTCCCCCTTTCATTCTCAGGCTGGGAGTTTTTTCTGTCTCTTCTTTTGACCAGGGATCATCTTTTACAAGATATTCATATCTAGTTATTATGTGTTGCTGGGCACAATGGGGCCTCTAAGCTTTAAGTTTAGTAACAGAAACCTCAGCTGCAGTGTAACTCCAGTTAGAGCTACAAGGCCCCCCTCAAATCCAGCTACTCCAGACATCCTGCTCCAGAGATCCAGAGGCACGGTTTCAATCTTTCTGTCCTGGCTTGTGTCAAATGCTTCCAGGCTCTTTGGCATGTCCCACCCCACCTGGAGTCCATCTAAAAAACTCCCTGACAACTCCCAGCCTTTTATGAGATTTTTTTTTTTTTCCCCAGCCTAACTTCACAAGTTCTTAGTGGAAGAAACTACACCTTAACAAGAGCCGGTGAATTGAGTCCTAATGTCAAATTCAGACTGTCTGATCAAAAATCTGTCACAGACAGCTCAGTTGTCCAGGAACTTGGACACCCTGAGTTAGATAAAAGTCCTGCTCTCCGATTTTCTTGCTTTAAAATACCTGTACTTGCTCTTCCTACTCTTCCATTCTTCCCTTGGCACTCCTATCAAAGACAGAGATCAAGGTGAGTTCCTGCTGTAACACAGGACAGTTTTCCCTTGGGGCTTGTATTTATCTGCACATTGGCCAAGGAACCTGGCTTCTAGATACAGGACACCTCTCAGTGCTCTTGCACTTTCTAGAGCTTGCTGCTACTTTATAGCATCACACAGTGGTTCAGCTGAAATGGACCTTAAAGACCATCTTGTCCAACCTCCCTGCCATGGACAGAGACACCTTCCATTAGACCACGTTGCCCAAAGTCCCATCCAACCTGACCTTGAACACTTCCAGGGACTGGGCAGCCAGAAGTTCTCTGGACAACCTGTTCCTGTGTCGCATCATCATTCTTCCAAATACCCAACTGAAATCTACCTTCTTTCAGTTTAAAACCATTGCACCTCGTTCTATGACTACACTCCCTGATAAAGATTTCCTCTTCATCTTCCCTGTTGGTCCTCTAAGTACCACAAAGCTGCTATAAAATCTTCAGGCTGAACAACCCCAACACCCTCAGCCTATCCTCCAAGGAGAGATGCTTCAGCCTCTTGCCATTTTTGTGGCCCTCCTCTGGAACTGCTCTAGCAGGACCACATCTTTCTGTGTTGGTGGCCCCAGAGCTGGATGCAGGTGAAGTCGCACAAGAGCAGAGGGGAAGAATCACCTCCCTGACCCGCTGGCAATGCTGCTTTGGATGCAGTCCAGGACACACTTGGTTTTCTGGGGTGTAAGCACACATGGCTGGGTCATATTCCTGTTTTTTCATCCACCAATACCTTGCCAAGTCCTTCTCCTTAGAATTGCTCTCAACTCATTGTTGCCCAGCCTGTATTTGTGCTTGGGATTGCCCCCACCCAGGTGCAGGACCTTGTGCTTGGCCTTGTTGAACTTCATAAGGTTTGCACTGGCCCTTATCCACTGAGTGGTCCACCCATCAAATTCATGTCTTTCCATTTTAGAGACAAGGATGTTTTGTGGGACACTACCAAATGCTTTGCACAAGTCCAGGTAGATGACATCAGTCGCCCCTCCCTCATTTACCACCTCTGTAACACTGCCATAAAAGGCCACCAGATTTGTCAGGCACCATTTGCCCTTAGTGAAGCCATGTTGGCTGTCACCAGTCACACGTGCCTCATCACAGTTTGCAGGAGGATCTGCTCTATGATTTTGCCAAGCGCAGAGGTTGAGAGACTTACTGGATTTTCTGAAGGCAAAGGGTGAACATGGCAGGAAACACTTGGTATCATGATGTGCTAATATTGCCTGGATTTTCATCCATCTGAACTCAACCATTTTATTTCTTCCCCTTAAACCAGAAAACAGTTCCATCCTTCCTATTTTGAGGCAAGACCCAAACTGTGATAAATTCCAAGCTGCAGCCATTTGGGCAGCAATCCTAAGAAACAGAATCATTGTCAACAGAGACATCATCAATGGCATTCGATGTTGACCCTAAAAAGGCTTTGCTGTGTGGATCTTCCCATGTGACCTCTTTTTGCCAGCAGTCACAGATACTCAGGGTTAGATTTTAACAGGGACAGCAGAGAAATGCTTCAATTTGTGTCACAACGACACACAGGACATACATGCACAGCATCTCTCAACTTCCTTGCCATGAAGAGAACACACGAATTGCGAGCACCATGCAGATTAGGCACAGTCGCCTTCACCAGTGGCAAGGGGCCTTTTTCAGTCTCTGCACTGCTTTCAGCTACTGCAACTAATTCAAGAAATTTACTGACTGAACTCTTGTATTAGCACACAGTGCCTGTAACAAAAAAAAAAAAAAACTAAAAAAAAAGCTATTCTCTGAAGTCCTACTAAACACAAGAGGCTGTGGAAAATATACTTTAAAGCAGGCATGAATACTGCTTGCTCTTGCTTTTAAGAGGAAAAATACCAAAAAAAATATGTCAGCAAGATTCTTCTCCCTACCACCACCCACCAGTCTCCTACCCACCCCTGCTGTTTTATTTATGATTTTTTAAATTAAGACAACATTGTATTTTTTGCCCACATGCTCTCCTCTCAAACAAAACTCCACATGACAGCTTGCCATCATTTGAAATCTCTTCCTTCAATTTCTATTGCTTGATGCAAGACATCTTCACACTGTCAAGAAAGACTACTCTCCTGCCATGCCCATAGCCATCACCATGTATTCAAGCCCCGGCAAATCCGCCAGATAAGCTATCTCCAGCTGGTATCTTACATATATTATATATATAAAACATGGGGGAATACATAAATAGTTATTCCCTTCCCACTCCTATTTTAGGATTTCCTGAACTCTACGCTATTCTTATCTTCCTTAGATCAGCATTAACCCTGACAGCCATATTCCTGAAACATTAGTGCACTCTTGTCTCTGGAAATCACTGGATTGATTTTACTTTCTGGAGTTATTCTTGATGAAGTCCAGGATATGGAACTGTAGCCCATTTACATATCAGCTCTTAAATTGATGAGCATGTGTAACTTCTATTAGAGTTAGTGCAAACAGCAGACTGTCACTCAAGGCACTCTGCTCCAAACATCCACTTGCACTCTGCACCCCGCCTGTGAGCTTGAAAAAGGCTTTGTTAAATATTTGCAGCCTGTGTTTCTGTGTGCAAAGGCATCGTGCTCAGCACTTAGCACTGATAGCTGCGAGATCTGTAATCTTGCTTTGGCTGTTCCCAAGTCTCAGCCTAACTGGTAACAAAGTCTATTCTTCGTATGCAGAGGAGTTCTCAATTTTATCACTTTAATTCCCAAATAAAGAGGAAAAAGGTGAGGCTTTACATTCTTCCGTACCCGGGGTGTTCTGGATGGAATCAGCAACACAAACAACATCCCTTGGGAAGGATAAGAGTGTCCTGGTGCAGTCTAAGGCAGTCACTCCTCAAAGCAGGTAAACCAAGGCAGCTGAAACACAGTTAACTCCTGAAGATCTCTGCATCAATCTCTGCTTTCCTCCATTGTCATCTAATTCTCAAGGTCTGCCTTTGTATCTAGTGTTACTAGATCCCAAGAAGATCTCTGCAGGATATGCTGCACAGAGAGAGCACAGGAGCAGTTCCCATGACACCCTTCTGTATCTGTCAAAAAAGAAAGGCTGCCTGATGCTGACTGTTCATTCACAATTAAGATACTGTATTACCTGCACTAATAATTTAATACTTTAATTAATTCATAATTAACTCAAAATTATTGTAAGTTCAAAACATGAAACCATAATTTTAATCTGAGTTCTGGTTTTAGCTCTTATGCCTAAAAAAGGTCTGATTCTCCCTGATTAGTAACTATATAAGATATAGATGTTTACATCAGAATATCCCATACACTACAGTTCGGCATGCAAATTCGTTGAGGAAGATACATCACTATTCATTTAACTAGGAAGATATGGAATAAATGATACATTTATTCAAGTTTCATTTTTTCCCGTTTTAGATGAATGAACCGTAGATTTGCTTTTTATTAAAGTTAGGGTGGTTCTTTTTTTGTTGTTTCCTTTGTTTTGCTGTGATATTTTTGTTTATTTGCTTAACTTTTACTGTCCTTGCCAAAAACTGTTGTTAAGGGAACTTTCCTGTCTGACCATCAAGGAGCCACTGTGAGTGACACTCACACCACCCCAGACTTTCACCGCTGGGAGCGAAGCCCCTTCACAGTGGGCAGCTGTGCAAAGGTCAGCACCAAGTCACAGACCCTTGCCTGTGGTTCCCATCGTGTCCCCCACCCAGGGCACAACCTGCAGCTCCCACTGCAGCTGCACACTCAGCTACCTGGGTGTCTACACCTCCACAACTGAAACCCGATTAAAGTCTGCAGAAACAGCATTTATTCACTACCTAAACTGCCCCAGACCTGATGACTTACCAAGAGAAGAAAGCAGGTTTAAAACTGTATTTAAAATTGTTTCTAAAAATATTATCTATAATGAAAGAAAATAAGGAAATGTGACTGCTTCTGCCAAGATAAAGGAAATATCTCACCATCCCTCATTTAGTCTTTCTTGAATCCCTCCCTGACACAAGCTATATAAGACATTCTCAACTCCAAATCAGTCTCACAACCTCAGAAGTTACCTGTCATGGAACTGCTTCTGCTGTAGAACTTCAATGACAAATATTCTCCCTACACCTGCAGAATAGGCTGTTGCTCTCACAGGTTATCCTGGCACTGCAACGAACTCTTTTTCCAGACGATTAGGCCATTGATTTCCTGTGGTTTGAGCACTTTCATTTTCCACTAAAGCCCCAGCCAAACCTGCTCTAGCAAATATTTCTTAATTTAGATGCTATTAAATGGTTAGGGAAAGTTTAAATCTCAACCTGATTTGTCATTAATTCAAATTCACCATTGAAGAGGTTTCTTCTCAGAGAAGACTTTTAATTGCCTATCTATTATTATACACACAAGCAAATATAGACATAGCACTGTTTAAATGCATTGTTTCCAGTACTCATCCAGTAATTCTTAAAACTGTTCCAAGATTTTGGGAAACATAGGGCATTTTTAAAATATAACAGGTACTTAGCTCCTGAAATATATTCCCAGTAAACATAGCCAACTGTAAGCCTTTTAACAGAGATCAAAGGTATTTTCTAGAGGAAATATTCCAATTCCCAAAGAGCTGATACATCTCTTACAGCATCCCAGTATTGCACACACTGGTCCCTCTGTCATCCTTATAAAGCCTAAGGACTCTTCTTCCCACTCTGTTATGGGTATGGACCTGAGACACCACGAGGATGGCAAAACCAGCAACAGCAGGATCCTCCCTACTCTCCAAGCTCCCTCTGAGCAAGGGTAGTGCAGCATTGCCTGAGCTGACTGATAGTTTACTAGCTGGGTCCGAGGTCACACTACACTCCTTCAGAGGAGTTTGTGGCATGACAGTGACTCTCAGCAACACTCAAGCCATCCTGACATCATCCACAACACTTGACATCATGCAGGAAGACAGAAGTGACCTTCCCAAGGAGACTGCTGAAGAGCTGGGAGCTAAACCAAGTGCTACCATGCTCCCAGTGAGCACCCAGCTCCACAGGGAGCAACAGGTAAATGTCCCCCCACAGACATGCCCTGAGCAAACATTTAGAAGCACCTGTGCAGGGGGGCAAGGTGGACAGAAAAATGAGCCAATGAAGACAAAGGAAATTTTGGTGGTAACAACAGCAGTTTACACATCAGTTAATTTCCTACCTCAACCAATGAGTAAAGCACTCGAGGACATGGCACTCTGAGTTTTCCAGTATTGCGATATCTGCAAAGTATTCACTTGTT
>WEKY01060558.1:259676-280099 GCA_013390045.1 Picathartes gymnocephalus | reverse complement strand
GGGGGGGGAAGTGGTATTTCTAAAGTTTTTCAGCTTATTCTTTTAAGTTAGTGACTTAAAACGACTGCTACCTTAATTTTGTTGCTGTGGAAACACCAAGACACATTCTGCTACCAGAAAATCTCCAAGACAGTAAATTACAATACACAAATTTTACCACGGCACTTCCAGGGAAAAGACACACCTTTCCTACCCTTGCCCTTTGTGGTAACTTTACGTTGTTAAACAAACACATTCGTAGTTTTAAGGCAAGTTTTGATCTTTTGCTCTCCTAAACCAACCATCCAAAACACACAATCCAAGCGAGTTTTCCATCTCGGATTGCAGCACTCCCTCTGCTCTGCTCTTCCATCTGGCCCCAGAGTAGCTGGCTGTGCCCCAGCCCCCCGTGCTGGCAGAGCAGCGCGGCATCGCTGCGAGCCCATCAGCCAGCCAGCCAGCCAGCCAGCCATTACAAATAACACTCCTGGCCGGGCCGCAGCCGCTGCAGCCGCGGCAGGCACTCCTGCGAAATGAAGAGCTGCTGTGCAGCAATTTCACAGCGCTGGGGCTGGGCAACAGGGCGAGCACTGGATGTGACCCACTCAGTGGGGGAAGTACAGCACAGCGCAGGTCTGTCTGAGCCCGGGCAGCAGCACTGACATTGCTCAAAGAGGAACACTCTCAAACACACCAGTATCAGAACCAGTGACAGGATGAGAGACTCATTATAGAATAACTGCACAGAATACATTGCAAATTTGTGATCTACACAGGAGTCAAATTATCACCTTCGCACAGGATCAATTACAGGTTATAACCCACACTTTCCTGCACAGTTTAGAAAGCATCGAAACCAATACCTAGGTATTATGTTTCTATACAGAAGATACTTAAACAACTCTACATATTGCTGGTACCCCAAACATCTTCCCTCTGGAGAAGGATTCAAGAAACAGATTTAATGGGATCCTTATCACCACTAGGCCTCAGGAAAACCAAATGCATCTCAACAAAAATCAACATTACTTTCTGTGTTTGCTTTAAGTTCTGCTGTAGAAATGTAGGTTGGCATAAACTACTGCAAATATATTGGAATATTTCACACTCTGTCAGGAGACCCTACCTAGGTTCGGAATCAACAACTTTAAATTATTTAAAGGTTTTCAGAAGTTTAGTGCTGAATCAGTTACAACGATGCCACACTGCACCATACTAGTTAAAGAAACTTGACAGTAGATACAGTTCTTTACCTCCTGTCCTGATCCTTATCACACAGGCAAAGCAGTAACCAACAAGGCTCGGGTCTTCACTTCTCTGCTCTGTCCCTCAGTTCTCACACATTCTAGAGACAACACTTCAACTTATTGATCCATCTTGCAACCAACATCTGCCCTCCAAATCCATCTCTCACAATACCTACTTATTACGCTTACCTCAGGAAATTTCTGGGGTTTTTTGAGGCGGACTGGCCAGTACAGCATACAAATAATTACTTGCCTATACTTCACAAAACTGGAGGGAAACAGGAAAAATAATATATACATAACACACATACATAAAAATATATATTAAACAGAAGCACAGTTCCACACAAGTCTGTGATGAGACAGCGCAATGTGGAGCTTCAGAAAGTCATAGAAGACAAAAAAGTATCCACCCCCAAAAAAATACAAATTGAAAGCACTTCGCTTTGGTTGTTCTTGTCTTGCAGTTTGCTACAATCACAAAAGTTCTGGCAGAGTAGATTAAATGCTGCAGGTGGAGATTGAACTTGCAGGGGTAACAGCTGTTCACTGGCCACTAGTACTCTTCCAGCATTATGGCTAACCAGCATATTTCTTGTTAGAATCACACCAGGCCCACCAGTCAGTAACAATGATGATGTCTTATCTCTGCCTCTCCCAGCAGCTTCTGCCATCTGCCCTTGTTCTTTTGACTCACCTTCAGCCTGGCACAGTCTAAAACTGTTCTCTAGGTTATACTTCATTACATGCATGTTGTTATTTCCCAAATTTGTACAGCTAGTGCTGCACCCTTTTGCAAACTCAATGCTTGGCTGATGTCCATCCATTACTCCACTAGAACACACTTCTCTACTAAAAACATAGATTTAATTTGCAGCTATAAGAAATGCTGCTGTTGCTATCTACACTAAAGAAATATGCTGTGGCTGTATCAAAACCTTGTATCACTTAAGATCTAAGTAAACTCCTGCTATGAAGATAACATCCTCTCACTTCTGATCTGCTTTAACATTAGGCAGTTCATGGGAGGATAAGGCAGAAGGATGATATCTCACAGCTGGATGGGAACAAAAGCTGAAAGTCAGCCACAGGAAGTCAAGCAAATTCTGGAGCTGTCTGGAAATAATTCCTCATTATGGACAGGTTGTGAAGTATTAAATGATACAAGTTGCTCATGTTTTACAGAGCAGATGAGAGGCTTAAGAAACAACACTCAGAAGTTTTTTTTCTTGTACCTGCTCCACGCTTTCCATGATATGCCAATACTGTAATATTCCCAACACTAAGCCAGGTAAAGGATTTCACCTCCAATGAACACAAAACCAGCCAGCAGTTTTACACCATCTCCTTTCCAGACATTAATCTCCCAATGTAGGTGATGCATATCAACTCGTATGGAAGTACCCCAATTCCATGAAGCAAGGTCAGTTGATGCTGATTAATGATCTGGCTCAACATATCCAAGGAACTGACGCACTCATTAGTTATCCTAAACAGCAGGATATTACAGTAAATTATGACAGCTGCTGTGTGTACCTTTTCAAACCTATTTTCTATGCCTTCAAATACAGCTAGCATTGGAGGTGTTCTTTACAGAAAAAGAAAAACCATCTATAGATCAGCACTCTGTACAGAGTCCATCAGTCTGTGTTACTTGCCAGCATTTACAGAGCAGTGACGCATACAGTGTAAAGCCTTTGCTAACATCAATCCACATGGAGTGCTTTCTGTACAAGTAGACACAAAAAACACTCTCCTCTCCTTATTATCCCCAAAGCAAAGCCTGGCATCCTCCCTGCCTCCTCTATGACGCCCTCAGTTCTCCTTTCCGCCTTTATAATGTTTGTAATTTCTCCTACTTTTAAAAAGCACGTGAATAAAGGCATAGCTTGAATTCATGAGGGGAAAAAAATGTTTTCCTACACCTTCTAAAATCTCTCAAAATCTATGTAAATACATCTTCACAGGCTCAAAAATGTAATTCCACCTGGCTGCTTCTTCCAGTCTCTCCCACATCCATGCTGCTGTACTTACCACAAAAGAGTTAGCAGAAGGCAGCAGACAGGACAGGATATCTTGGACCCTTTAACCTCCTGTGCATTTGCACAATGTGTATTGTTCCTGCCTCAAAGGCATCACAATTTAAACAGATGAGGCTGGGAGAAAAAAACTGTTTACCTCATTTATAGGTTTTCAGGAGACTAGGAACCTTGCTCATGAGCACAGAAATTTATGGCAGAACTGAACTCATACATCTCAATTCATTAGTATGACTCCAGTAACATCCTTCCTTTCAAGACCAGTGTGTCCAGTCACTTCTCACCATGTGAGGTCAAGAAGGACTTCAGCTACAGACAGAGATTCTTCTCTCATTCTCCCTGACCTGAGAAGATGATGTTTTCCTGGATTTCATAACTTGAATGAACACACATGAACAGTTACAGCAAAAAAATATTAATGCAACAAACAAGCTATGCCCTATTCATACCTGTGATAACACCTCTCTTGGGTACTCTAAGAGCCTCACAAAAACACCCCAGACTCATTTCCCTGACTGACTCCTGAACTACTAGATTTGAACATATACCAATACATAGAAACTGAGGCACATATAAGAAAGAGGAACAGTGAGAAAATTCCTTCAGACCCATTCCTCTTAGAAACTCCTTCAGTTGTGTCTGCAAGATAAACTAAATGAACAGCCTACAGGTTCAGTGGAGAAGAAAACACCAAACAACCAGGAAGACAGGGTGGGCAAGTGGGAAAAGTACACAGGCAAACAACTTGGGAAAGCCCTGCTGCTTTTAAACCCTCACGGAGGCTACCTGAAGGGAGCCCAGGGCTGATACCCTTTTGAGTAGAAGAAGCAAGCAGTGAAAGAACAGGAGACTGAACCCCACTGCCAGTTTTTTATCATGCTGATGGAACGCAGCAGGAAGCTGGTCTCACAGCTCAGGACAGCTCTTCTTATCCTGTGCTCTCAGAGCTTGAAAACAACTTCACAAGACTTGTGCAGTGGTTCGTGCCACACATCCTAACCCCCTCTGTGAGGGCAACAGACACTAAAGGCATAAATCCTGTGCTACAGAGCTATGGCTCAAGGCAGCATGCTGCAAGGGAGAGGAAGTGATTCTAATTGCAGCTCTGATCCCTTTGCTCCTGCCTGAAAGAGAAGTCAAATTTAAGGAATCTGCTTTACCAGTAATGCCTTTGCTGTGGTACTCAAAGCCACCCCACTTTGTATTCTGGACTAGCCAGGCAGTGCAGCACATTATTCATACCCAGGAGACTCTCAGTAACTCTAGCTGGCCATAATTACGTGTAAACGTATAGAGAGAACATGTCAGCCAGTTTTGAAATGGGAATGAAGTCAGTAGATGATCAAACTTGAGGACAACTTCTGTAACCTCTAACCAAGTATCTACGAGACAATGTAAAAACCATAATGCACTGGTTCAGAGTATTTCCCTTTTCAGAGGCTTTGTCAGAGTAACAATCCTCACACACAAACCCTGACCCACCAACTGGAGGCACTTTATGTGCCTCAGTTCTACCCTCGTGTCAACAACTCCCATTTAGAAGTCAGAGCAGAGAGAGAACATCAAACAAATTTATCAAGCTCCTCTCATCTCTCACTTGCTAAATTGAATTTTATTTACATTGGTTAGCAGCATCTGTCAGAGAATTAATACAAAAGCAAGCATTGTTTTGGCCAATTTGTCAAGTAACAAGGATATTTCCTGAACAAACACTTCCATTTCCCTATTAGGTGCACCCATCTAACCACTGTGCCAGTAAAGGCACACAAGAGTCTCTTCTCTTCAGTAAGAGCCATCATAGGAAGGAAACAAAATGGTTGCAATGGATATGAGAAATAGCCCTTCCAGAAAAGCATCAACATGTTTAAATAAAGATACTATCTTAGAAAGAGCAAATAAACTGCAGGACTTTCCTTCAGATAAAAAGTAAGCAATGTTTAAACAAGGTAGTCATTTTGCACTGATGGAATCAGTCCAACTACTGCAAAATAACATTCTACTGAAAAAGCTTTCCAGTTCATAGCCGTTGGTATTATCCCAGAATAAGAATGCTGGAAACTGGTATAGTTTGTAGTACTACAAGAGGAAGTTAGAGTAGTATATTTCTAACACTCTGAGACAGCAAATGCTATGGTCTGTTCAGTACAGTATCTGCCCTCCCCCTCAATCACAGATGTAATCACCCTCACATATTGTGGGATAGTCCCACTGCCAGGAAAGGGAATGCTGAACAGCATGGATGTGAAGAGATGGATTCCACAAAATCCAGCCACTGGGGAAGAGAAGAAAGCATGCCTTACCCTCTGGTTCCCACTTTCTTTTTAAGGAGCATGCAACTTCTGTAGATCTTGCTGTTGGGCACATTTTATAGAGCAGAAAGTAATTCTATTATAGATTTATCTTTTTCTTCTGCTAACACTTCCTTTGTAAAATCAGCAAGTAAAGTTTCTCTGAGGTCAAAATTGGCTTTTCACCCTCTAGAGACCCAACTGGTCTTTTCAAGGAGTTTAATAGCCTTTATCTCTTGAAAACATTTCAGTTATGTGGGTGACTCCTCTGATTGCCCTTGCATTATAAATATATCTGCAAGCCCTGCCGACAGCATGAGGCACACGTTATACAGCATAGCCACCAAGTGACATTTTTCTCGTGAATACACAGAATTATAGGAGCACATGCCAAGGATAACATCTATCCTCTAATGCCTACAAACACTAAGGAGACTTTGAAACAGCTTGCAAAGTGGCCAGGCTGATTCTGTGACAATATCCATGCAGCTTCAGCCTTACTCCCCCATGAGGTGCATCACAGACCGTTTTCCAAGACTAAAATTCCATTCCTAACCATTCCATGATTCTACATCCTACACAGAAGCATGACTTCATTCAGGCCATGAGAAGTCTGTGAGACTCCATTCTCTATTATATTTTTGCACTGGCCATGTGGGGGCGATTAAAGGGTGAGCAGGTCCTGCTGATCACTCCTTGGCTCTCCAGATGACAAATCTCCATATGGACAGGAACCACGGAGCCTTGCTTGGTGCGATACTGCCAACTGTGTGCTGCTGTGGTAGCAATTGGATCCCATTGCTCTTCAACCCTCAGCAACCCCAAAACAGAAAGGTCCTCTGAAAGACCACTCGCTCTACCTCGCTTCCCGAATCTGGATGGGCTCCCCCTCTGCCTAACCCCTCCAGCTTATGGGCATGACATTCTATGGTGTGGAATATCCTTTTGGTCAGTTCGGGTCACCTGTCCCAGCTGTGCTCCCTCTCAGCTTCTTTTGCAAACCTCCTCACTCATGCAAAGGAAAAGAAGTCCTTGACTTAGGATAAACATTACTTAGCAAAAAACCAAAACATCCATGTGCGTTACCACCACCATTCTCATTCCAAATCCAAAACACACCACTGTAAAAGCTGCTGAGAAGAAATTAACTCTATCCTAGCTGAAGCCAGGACAGCAATAAAAATAGCAAAAGGTAGGTTCAGAATCTCAGTCAACATATGCCGGAAAAAAAAGGGAAAATAATTTTTACTAAGCATCATCAGTTATGCAAAGGTGCAAACAAGATATTTCCAATGGAGATTTTTCTGTAATTAGGTCCAGCATCTCAGACAGCTCAGAATTATAGAAAATCCCAAACCACACCGTTGGCACATTAGGAGCAGGATTTTGTGATCCAACCAAATGATTTTTTAAGAGACCTACAGGGGAGGAGCAGTACAAGATACTTTTGCAGATTACATCTTGCTATAGTCATTGTGCATGAAGTGCTCCGATTATATTACAAGGAAATATCTGTCCATGCTGAAGATCTTTTACTTAGCGCGGCTCTGATTTCCCCGTACACACCTTAACAGAGCCTGAAAAATACAAACCAGCTTCTTGCAAGCCTGTTTGGATGTTGAGTATTTCAAGCTCTAGGTACCTCAAAACCTTAAATACAGCAAAACAAGTTGAATGCTATCATCTCACTTCACTTTGCTGACTGCAGAAAAATATCCTAGAAACCCATTTCCTCACACAGCTAATTCATCTTCCCTGTGTGGGAAGAAACCCGTTTCCTCAGAGAACAGAACAGTGTGCCAGAGACAGCCACTGATGTACTGGCTTTTAATGTTGATTTCATATATCTTGTTGGACTGAAGCCATGACAGAGGCATTTGTTATTCCTTCCCCTCCAAGCTTGTACCGAAACACAAACAAACAAGGTCTTCACCATAAGACCAGTAAAAAGCAGTTAGCTTATTACCTTAAAGCAACATGAAGTATCTCTACTTAATTCTTATTTTTAGAATGAAAACCTAGTTTTAAGTTTATGAGTATTTTTTAAAAGGAATCATATTACAACCTAATTCTTCCATGTTCTATTTAGGACATTGAAGTAACCTTTCAGGTACTCCAGAGAATAATGTCCACCCCAAATTCCAGTGACAGAAGGTTCTTTTGAAAGTTGCACACATAATGCAGCTTTGACTTTTGAGGTTAACTCAAGCTTTACAAATATAGCACAGTGTCAAATAATGCTTTCATTAAGTACCAAAGTGTGAATGCTCCTATTTGCATTTTCCACAAATGTCAATACTTCACTTGAAAAACAGAGTAGAAAAGTCAGCATAGTTTGTTTCTCTTTGCTGCTCTACAGCTACAAATAAGGTGGGAAAATCAGAAACCTACTTGTTGTATAAATCAAAATGTCATAGGACCTGTCTTTTCTTTAAACTAGTGCCTAGCTGCATCTTTTAGTGTTAAAATACTTTTTATAAGTCAAAGCTCTCACTGACCAGAAACAGCCATCTGTTTAAAAATTAACATTACATACAAGACATAATATGATAAATCCATCTTCCTCCCTTTTGCTTAAGAAGCATTCAAAATAGTAAAGGTGGGTGGGGGGAGAAGGTCACGGGGAAAATTAATTAAAGTGAAACTAAAATTATAGTATTGAATGGGTGTCATTTCAGTCTCTATTCAAATGTATTCAAATCACCAGTAATCAATTCAGCTATAGCAACCAATGACAAAGCTATTTGAAAAAAGCATACAACAAAAGATTTAAAGGGGCTTCTGAAGTTTATTTGCCACCAGAGATCACAGCCACCAGAGTTCTGTGTCTCTGGCTTGAATCGTTGTCCTCAGTTTCAAACGACAGCCATATGTCTTACATTAAGAAATGAAGGACAACCAAATGTCCTTGAAGGATCAGACACAGTCCTCAAAGTCATGCACTCATCCCATGGTTGCATAACCAGGCACAAATGGACCTCCTGCATCCTCATGATTTCCCTGTTGCTGTTAACATACGACACCATTCCCACGCTGGACACCAAGACATGAGAAAACAAAAGCAACATCTCAAAATAATGGGGAGCAAACGACATCTCCATGTCTCCAAGGCTGGCAATGCAGAGGACTATGATAGGTGAGCTGGCTCCCAGCCTGCCAGCACTTGGGCTCTGTCAGCCACGAGCGATTTGGCAACCTCTGTTTGTTACCGCAGACCTCCCCCGCTTAGGGATTGTTGTTGAGCTATTGAGAAACAGTTAATGAGAACCACATGTTTCCCCAGTGTTCTGGGATGTAACCTAGCACAAGAGAAAAACAAGAAAGTTCAACAGACAGCTTTTATGACCATACAAGCGTTTTGGCTTTTATGTGTGTCTTGCAGTAAAACATGCAGTGACCCACGCCCTCTGCCAGCTCTGGAGAGCCTCTGCCATCAGTGTGACTGATCACACTGCCAGAAGTCAATCTGTCACCCCTGCTAGGATGAAACACTCCCATCTTAGCTAGAGCCCTGATCTGCAGCTGCATTAGGATACACGAATCTCTCTCTGGTGTTGCAGGGCACATGTGGAATTTCTGAGCATACCATGAACATATTATGCAGCTGCAGCTAAAGACTTCTCGTCATCATGAAGATACGTAGCATAAGAGGAATGCTATCAGAGGGTCCCTTTTCCAAAATGTAGAGACTTAAAAAAAGACATTGATTTAAGAGTTTTCAAATCAGGCCAAAAAAATAAAATTACATTCAAAGAGAGCAAACATACTACACCTTAGTTCACAGAGGAAATTAGCAGCAGAGCTCAAAGTCTGCTCAGCCTCACAAACCCCCATTCCCCCTGTTACAGCTGCAGCAGCTACGCAGAAGTTATACACAGCCATATGTATTTATAGCATTACACAATAAACTAACATAAAAATCAACACTAGGTTATATTGTGGGAAGTGCCATCCAGATGGCAGGCAGATCTCGAGTTATTGCTGCAGGCAGCCAAGAAACAAATCCTGGATGGAGGGACACTGCACTGGCAGGCAGATGAACCAAAACAGCAGCTCTCAATCAGCAAGACGAGCCTCTTCAGCAAGGTGCCAATGTCATAGAGATAAGGTACAGTGACAGCCTGCAGTATTCCAGTCATACTCCTGGCACCAGGATCTGAAGTCAAGGCATCTCTGCAGAATAATCCAAGGTAGAAGGGAAGTGGATTCCATCAAGGCAAGGAGGGGAGAAAGGGAAAAAATTAAAAAACCAAATAAAACCAAAACAAAAATCACCCTCTTTCACCAGAATAGCTACAGAAAAACAGTAAGCATTGAGCAGAAGAATCTGAACAGCTCTCCTCTATGCAAGAGTGAACTCCTAGATAAAGTAATACCTTTGTGTATGCAGAGCAATCTGCTTATCTAAGTCTCAGGAACAGAAATAGCTACAAGCTACCTGATACTATGCAGAAATCAGATGAGACTTAACTGAAAAACCACATCACCCTAAAGTACAAATATCCATTCAAAATCAACAGCTCTGACTGAGCTGGCTCAATATTCCCATAGCCTCTCTCCCACTCCCTCCCATTCATTGCCCCTTGCAACCACACAAGACACAGCACAGTGTCCAAGACCTTACTGAGACCACACAAGCTTAAGTGGCACAGACTCCTTGCAGTGCCAGGATTTTATCCCACCTTGCACAACAATTTAGGAACAAGCGCAGTGGTCCCACACAGATCNCTCACCTACCTTCACACTTAAGGGCAGCACAGTGTCCAAGACCTTACTGAGACCACACAAGCTTAAGTGGCACAGACTCCTTGCAGTGCCAGGATTTTATCCCACCTTGCACAACAATTTAGGAACAAGCGCAGTGGTCCCACACAGATCCCTTGCAGGGCCTAATGCAAAGCTCAGCAGCAGCAAGGGTCACTGGGAAGTTCCAGGTGGTTCAGACACTTTCACCTTTTTTCTCCAAAGCTGTCAAAATAAACTGTTGCCAACTCTCAAAAAGTCTCAGAGTCAGATACTACAGATAAAAAACACTATGCAATAATAAAAATGGAGACATGAGATAATGTCTCAGAGAGACACAGAGAGCATCAGAAGTAAAAAAGGCTAGAGCATCACTGAATTCAGCCTCCAAAGGTCCCTCCTTTAATCATCTAGTGCATATCCCAAAAAAGGAATAGATTACTTTTTACTGCTAACTGGTGAGAGTAATTTCATCTTCTATAAGGAACATCCATAAGACGTGATGGAGCAAATGTCAGGAACAAAGTAAGTAGTGTGTGGTACAAATTTGAGAGACAATTATTTCCCAGCAATCACTTCAACATTTGCAAGCTTTTATTGCATTGGGTTAATAGTGATTTTTTTGTTACATAACCAGAGCCCTACAAAAACAATCACTGGAAAAAAATAACAACTGGTTCTCAAAGCTTAATTTGCAGATCAGCTTTCTCAAAACAATTTATTCATACTCTGCTTCCATTTGACACTTAAGTCCTTAGTATTTTCACTTAAAAAATAAAATTCATATTGCATTCTAGAAGTTGAAATCCTTTACCCTATTTACTAAACCAGTAAGTTTGCTAAAACTGCATCCACAGTCCTTAGTGACATCATTCTCATACTCATTTACCAAACAACAACAACAAAACAACTTATTTGGCAACAAGAAACACTGGAGACAGCTTCTAACATGAGATGCAGCTTCCTTAAACCAATGGACCAGTTCCCAGCTATCACACCGAACCTCATTATACTCACTGCTTGGCAAGCAGTATTTCTTGCATATGTAGCCTGGCAATCTCTTCCAAAGCTTACTGGAGCTAATGGGTTTCAAAATCAGGTTCTAAAAGGGAGATGGGTTCTAAAATGAATAGCCCAAACGTAAGTTATTCAAACCAAACAGATTGAAGGAATTAAATCCATCAACTTTTTTGTTCTGCCTGAAACTTAACAGCTCCTTCCCTCTACCACGAGCTAATCACAACAGGACTAATTCCAGCTCTACTCCATTTCTGAGTAATCTCAGTGTGCCTGCTAGATTTCAAGAATAAATTAGTGCACTATTTTTGCACTTGTTCTGCCATTCATCTCCACTGTTAAGTTACTCAGCAGGCAAAAAACAGAGATACCCACACTAAGGTAATTCCCTCCCTCTAATATACATGCCTGGTTACTATCATACGTCTTCCACTGGCAGGAGAAAGTGAGGTTATGATTGTGTGTGAACCGTATGGTGCTATAAATCAGAGCAAGCATATTTTAACAGTCAAGGAACCTCTTTTTTATAGAAACTTTGTTCAAGGAAGGGATTTTCTCAAAGACTGAGAGCAGGACAGGTGTCGATTACAAAATCCACAAGGCCTCTTGTGTCTAAAACAAAGCCTGGGACCCATGCATTTACAAAGTTACAGTGAGCATGCAAGTCTCCCAGCTGCAATACAGCTGCAGAAATACGGACAGAAGGCAGAGACTCCAGACCTTGTTCAAATCCTGAATGTTGAACAACAGGCTCTAAGGATTTGCAAATTTATTGAGGAGATTAAAGGCACACAGACATTTAAAAGGATTTTCAAAAGCACCTAAGCAAGTTAAAAGCTTTGAAAGTTTTAGTAAGCATCTGTTCACATCTTTAGAAACTTAAATACATTTGAAATCCAACCCCAAGAGCATATTAAAGGCAAATTCAATCTGAGGAACTTAACAAGCATACTAGAGTTCATAGTCTCCAAAAACTATGTTTATTCACACTTGTCTTAGTTGAAGAAAGCTTTTAAGAAGTCTCTCTTCGAGACTCCCTGGCATGAGAAAACAGGAAAAATTGTCCATGTGAATGAGTGATGAATGTAAGAAGGAGAAAAGACAGGCCAGTCTAGGGGACAGCATCCTTGCTACAGGGGTTCAGAAGAAATGCAGTGAAGCAATGTGACCTGGACAGTCATCTTCCCAGTCTGAGCCATGGTCTTCCCACA
Source organism: Picathartes gymnocephalus (assembly GCA_013390045.1). Lineage (NCBI taxonomy): Eukaryota > Metazoa > Chordata > Aves > Passeriformes > Picathartidae > Picathartes > Picathartes gymnocephalus. The sequence continues at coordinate 267,575 of WEKY01060558.1, read as the reverse complement.
TTTTTCAGCCTAGCTGAGCTTCCATGCTTTTCTGGATCAGAGAATTTCTATTACTGTATACCCATACAGGGGCTAGTCCATAGCCTTCGTGTCTTCTAGCAATGCCTCTAAACACTCTGCTACAAGTCAGACATATACAACCAGATACCTACATGAATCCATCAGCTCTAGATCCACTTTCTGATGGGAATTGGTGAGCTTAGAACAACCTGAGCCTACCACTGGGAACAGTTTTTCAATATATGTCTGTATATATAACACCAGCGTTCATAATAAATGGTCCTTAAATACCTAAAACATATGTAAACACGTTTTAATATGCCTTTATATATAGATATATAGACATAGAAAAATGCAAGCACCAGGCTCTTGGGTATGTAAACGGCATTTTGTAAAGGTCACCTTTTCATGCAGAAAGAAAGACTGATGAAGGTTAATTAAATTAAATTCTACATTTATCCAAACTCTCCAAAGCAAGAACTTTAATAGCATCCTTAAATAACAGCCAGCAGTTTTAAAATATCTTTGAGAACACGATGATCAGATAAGTCTTGGAGCAAGGCAGAAAAAATAAACTGTACTGTACATGTGTTTCTCTGTTCACATAGAGAAGTTTGCAGAGGGGTGGGGGGAGGGGTTAGTTGTTGTGTTGGGGATTTTTAATTGAAAAAAATGTAGGGAGTAGTTTACTGTTTCTGAGCTTCTGCTGTTCCCATTCCAAAACTTGTGTGTAACAATAACCATTTGTAATCTAGCTTGTACAGGCCTTCAGGCAGCAATGACAGCCTTTCAGTCAGGACCTCTGTGTCGATGTGTGTTAGCACAAAACTCAGCAGAAGAAATCCTGTAACAATGAAACAGCCAAAATCCTGTCAAAGGCCAAAGCAATTTCAACCATTACATTCCTGGGTGCTTGCTGTGAGCATGCAACAAACTACCAGCAGGGTGATGCATGTGAGAGCTTACTGAATTCAAGACAATACATAACACATGCATCCCAACTGGATCAAGATGCTCTACATGCCTATTCAGGCCCCATGGTAGTCCTCTCTGCACAGGAAAGAAGTCCTGTGATGGCAGCATCCACCAGGCAGGCAGGAGGAAGACCAGCTCTCCAGGTAATAAGGACACAGGGTTACACAGTTCCCAGTGGAAAAGGTCAGAAGACATTGCCACTGCCCCCATGCCCCGTAAATCACACAATACAACACCAGACAGCTATAATTTTTAGTCAAACTTTGCTACACAGCAGTAATTCTCATGCAGTTGCTATCTCCATATCTGCAAACTGACACAGGGAGACAGTGCCCTGCACTGGCATCAGGACAAAAAGAGAATCTACAAACGTGGCTTTCCAACCTTGCAATTTAAGGACATTGTTCAGAGAAAGAGAATAGAAGTAAGGCAATAGCCCTGTGCAAAGGACAACTATCACAGAAGAGAATTCATCATTCTGCAGGAAATTACGTTTTAAACTTCTTTGCTCTTGACAACCCTGACCGATAACCTACAAAGTGATGAGTGAGAAACAAGCACCTGCTTCAGGTATTTCTCCAACCACAACGTCAGGTCAGCTTGTAGAGAAGCAATGGCTGAGAAGGCTACTGAGCCAGGAGAACGACATACCCTTTTCACCATTTCTTATGAATAGGATACAGCAGGGTCTGGTTTCATAAACTTCAGCAGAGTCAGGGGAACAGTCACATAGTTTTACCACCTAGAGAAACCCTGGCAACAAATTGTGTTCTCAAATACCCAGCTGTTCCTATATAATAAACATATACAAAAAGCCCATCAGGGGGCTCAGAGCATTTAAATTGTTACAGCAGCACTGTTAAAAATAGACTATTTATAAATAACGATTCCGTACCACAGATTTCATTAGCAGCAGATATGCTGGTAGAATCAGATATCTACTGTCCAGATCAATTAAAGCAATTAAAAACTCTGTTTCTGCAAAGAGGAACTATATAACCTCTGAGAGGCACAGCACACCCTGTGCACGGATCCAGTGTAGGCCAGATCCTAGTGCATGAATTATTAGGGAGTTACTGATTTCATTAGGAATGTGACTATTTACACCAACATGATAGCAAGGGAATCTGTCATTTTTCATGGTGCTGCAAACACTTCTGTCCTCCCATTAGCTCTCATTCAATTAGGTCCCTCAGCATGGTGGAGGAATTCACTGCGATTTGCTGAACTGTGTGTAGCCAAGACACCAACATCTGCTCCTGTTCTCAACAGGAGACAACAGCCACATCCAAAATTTGCTCCCTAGGACCTGCCCATCCTCAAATGCCACAAGAGGAGAGGGAGAGGATCAGCAATAATCTGCCTATCTCCTAACATACCACGTGTGCACTTATAAATCTTCATGAATCCCTTGTGATTTAAAGGGAGTGGAAGAAGATGATTTATCACGCTAATTCATCAGATCAGGACACAGACAGGTAGTCCCTGTGCTCTGCCCAGCTCAGTCTTCAGCTATGGGTCAGTATGCCTGACCAAACTACAGAACTTTGTTATCAGGAATTGATTCCTGAAAGTATAAATACTTCCTGAAAGTATAAATATCACTATATAAAGATAGTATGAATATATAAAAATACTTTTTCAAAAGATGAAAATATAGTCTCATTTAAGTAGAGCCTGCATTAGTTCATTAGATGCAGCTGTGTTTCATATAATTTTGTAAAACTTTACTTTTACATAAAAGAAATAGAGTATTTGTAAAGAAACAAAAATCTCCTCCTGCTATTTTCTACAACATACCTCTCAGTAATAAAATACAACAGATACACTCATACATTTACATTTGTATTGCCTTTCACAGCCCTGTGCACATTGGCCAGTCACCTTACTTGCCTGGAAAAGTTAACCTCAGACTTTTCTCTACTGAAGAAAGAAAATTATCTTGGAGTATCCTTGTCAGAAGCTAAGGATGAGAATTCTTGTTATTCCCCTTGCGCTTGTCCTCTTGGAAACTCTCTACAGAGAAGTACAAAACCTGCATAATCTCTCCAAGGTTCAGGTAAACCATGTTTTCACCAAAATAAGGTGGTGAAAGAACACCTGACTAACCCAAATCTATTGATGCATTTAGGTTAAATTTGTCAGGCTTTGTTGGCTTAGAAAAAAAACTACCCCTGCACAACAGTTCCTCCCTCTCTATACCTGTTGTGCCTCACTGTTTGATTCTCAAATGTCTCAAATCGTGGGCTCAAGCTGATTCTCCTCCCACAGCCAAAAGAGTTGTAACACCTAGGTCAAATCCTTCCCATATCAACACAGAGCAGGGATTTGAGTCACAATTTAGAAGAGCACATTAGCAACTGGGCAGTTCAGAGCAAGGTTCACAATTGCTCCCAGAGAAAATGAGCTATTTGGCATAAACAACTCTATACTTGGCAGCCAGAGGCAAATAGGAAAAAAAAACCCAACACAAACTCATGGCCAGTCATCAGGATGTTCATTTCAAGGTAAGAACCCATGTTGAAATCTTTGCCATAGATGACCACTCTAATGTGGAGGCAGATGTCATTTATGCAGCTCTAGTCATGCTCCCATTAGAATTTAAATTGAATTTGCAGTGCCAGATCCTCACATACAAAAACAAAAATTTGGAGCACACTCATTTGAGCCAACAGGGCAATATAAACACTTAACAAAAAATTTGCAGTTATCTGCTTGGCTAAGCCAGGAGTGTTTGTCTTCTCTGGAGCTCTGGGTGTTTACACCACTTAAGCGACTGACCCCTCATTTTCATCCTGGGTCAAAAAAATCTGTTAAATATGTCAACTGGAATAAAGCCACATCAGTCCTAGACAGAGAAGAGAAAACAATATAATCCCTGATTTTTATTACATACACTTCCATATTTCTCTAGTGCTTATTGGGAATGCTAATATTACTTCCCTGAGAGCCCTGCTTCACCAACAACAAATGCTTCCAAATGAGTTGCAAGAAGACAATTTGATTTTAGAGGGATTGACAGCCACTGCATAAGATCAGTTTTCTTGTTTGTTGTTAATAAAATACATGCAGAGGAAAAAGAGAAACTGTACCAATCTGCATATTAAATTACATCACTTTGCATAGGTAGTGCATGCACGTGCTTTAAATGTACAATTATAGGGAAAATCCCAGAAACAGGAACTTCAGCCGACATCTTTCATTTCTTCACATACATCTGCTTCTTAATATAAAAAACAACCTTTTCTCCCTTATTACATGCTCAAAAACATCAGTAAAACTCAGTATCTATCACAGTACTCCAATGAAACTCCAAATCATTAAGAGACATTTAATTCTCCCTTTAAACACACACATTTAGTCACTCTTCTTTCTATACACAAATGAAATCAATTCTTGTGGTGTTTTAGAGAGGTTTTTTAGGTTTGGGGTTTTTTTGATGTAGTTTTAAGAGTCAAACCATTGCTGGAAAAGCAGTATGATTGTGAAGTGCAGAAAAGCTATGAAATAGCTATGAAATAGTAATGGGGAGGGAAGAGGGGGGGCACACCGTAGATAGTGGGAGCACAGAGAATGTTATGCAGCCAAACTTGCTTTAATTGTATGAAGAGAGAAGAATATAAAAGAAAACAACAGAACAGCTCTAAAAGTGTTTTCAAATACCAGAAAGGTAGCCTTTAAGCACTAATGAGTTCAAACTCTCCCAAAGATATGAGTCCTTGGGGGCAGACCCTCAATATACCACCTTTGACAGTATCTTGTTAAGGTCATAGCCTGACATTGTGCTTGCTGTAGTATGGCTTCCAGACTTTTAATTTCCACCCCACAGTTAGTTATGAAATTGCATCTGATATTCCACAATTCTGCTTATGAAATTATTTTTTAAAAATTATTTCTTTTACATGTGTTCGTTAATATTCTCGTCTGGTTATTATCAGGGCACAACAGACAGAAAACTAATAAAGCATGCATCTTGTTCTCAAGTTAAGAATAACCTAGAAAATATACTATGCAGATATCTAGTTCATCTTCTCAACTCATACTTTTCAGATTATAATAACAGCTTTGATACCACTGTTCAATGCTAAGCCTTCACTGGCAAGGAAAGAGGTATGTGGTGATTGTTGGAGAGGAAGGAAGGAAGATTTTCTAGCATTGCGTAGTTTAATGTATGTCCAGACTATAAGGCTTTAAAAGCATAATATTGTTCTTAGGAAGAAGGGCTATTCATATGGTAAATAATAATTGGAGAACAGAAAATAACACCCAAAAAACCTCACCCAGTGCAATCATACACCCTCCTCCCACGTGTCTCTCATAAAGAAAAAACAATCTACCTGCTAGTACCACAAGCCACAGATGGAAGTTTTCTAAACGTATCCAAAATACCAAGTGTTCCACTACCTGAAAAAGCAATCTATCAAAGCAACTTCCACAGGTCAAACAAGCAGGAATCTGGTATTCTCAGTTCTACTCAGGGCTCAGCCATTGACTCACCTTGACCCTGGGAAAGTCACCTAGAAAAAAATGAGCAAAATGCTTTGCGACAGCTCACAGCACAGCTTGTGGAGGTCCTGGAAGAATCAATTTTCAGATATTTGTAGGGGCAGAGACACCTAGAAAACTAGGCCAAAAGAAAGCACAGCAGCAGCACTGTCATGTGTGCCAATTCTGATTGCAGAAAGAGCACAAGTCCATTAAGAAAGGGCTTCAGCTCTACTATGCCATCACCACTCATGTGCCTCCACACGTCAGTTTCTCTCTACTTCTACTAACTTTGTAAAAAGTTATCAAAAGCATGAGGGGTTGGAGGCCTCTTGCCATAAGTGCATCTAATAAATAAATCCATAATGGGATATAAATTGGGAAAACAGTATTAAGTACACAATTACTAACAGTGCAAGTTCTAAAAAAGCACATGTGCATCTCTGCCATTTTTCCACCACCCACACCGCACTTCTGGACCCAACACACAGAAAAAAACACACAGTTGTCCCTGCTCCCAGCAGGCACCAGGAAAGCTTTGCACAGCAGTGGGAATAGTATGGAGAGACTTTCTCAATATGACAACAAGCACACAACCTGAAGAAAAACTGGCTGTTAGGCAGTCAGGTGCTTCTACCCCAACACCACCTCCTTCATTCCATAATCACCACAACTCAAGGCCACCATGGGACAAAGCATCACTGCACACACACAGAAATGAGCACTACCAAGGAGTTCTGCCCCCCTTTTTGTATTGAGGGGTTGAGGGGAGTCAGCAGGAGTCATATATGGGAAGCAGGGAAATCCCACAAGCAAAATGATCCTACTCTCCAATACCTTTACCGTGAAAAGTCACACGAGGCTGGCAGTGACGTGATTTTAGCAGCACTCACCAAGCCCTCAGTTACCCATGACACCGTTCTGCTGGTCTGGGCAGCTCAGGCAGCAGGAGCAGCCACAGGCCCTCTCTCTCTGAATGCTTTCAGCACTGGCAGGTCTTCTACAGGTCACATGCAGCTGGTCACCTTCAGTAATATGGAAGCTATGAACAGACTGGGAATCACCTAGACCTCCTTTCTGTCCTCCCCTTCCCAGTTCAACACCACAACAGCATAAACAGCATTCTCCCACTCTCACTCACAGACAATTGACACTTGAGTTCTCAGCAAAGGCTCAGCAGCCAGAGCAAATCAAATGCATGTCCAGGTTTGTGGCCCTTTACACTTACAAGAAAACAGAGAGTCTTGCAAGCACTCACACATGCTTAATACAAATGACCAACACACAACTATTTCTACATACACCGTGTGTTGGCCTTCATCATATTAAACCATTGCACACATTCCCAGGCATGTGTACAAAACCTGTGACCTCAGCTGCCCTCTACTTCTCCTCATCAGGATCTTCTACTCAAGGAAAAAAAGTATTGAGCCAGTATTCACCTTCTCCTTTTTCTCTATTCTTCAGTTCTACAATCTTTTTATCTCCTTTTCTTTCAGAGGAGAGAAGGCGTAGGGTACATACAGCCTCTACACAAAAATGCACAACTCTAAAACAAGCCTCAAAATGTCAAGGAGACATAAATGCTCAATCCTATGGGGTGGTCAAAAAGTTTAGAGCTGCCTTGTTTGTCTCACTTTCACAAGCTGCACATAGAAAGACCTTGGTAGACCACTCCCCTCCTCCAGTTTGACCTCTGAGTTACTGCACCTGTAAACTGGGAACAACAAATGCCAAGACAAAGCTATTGGGCACATAGTACCACACTGGAATTCTACATGACAAAATTGAAACGGTCAGGGCTAAGGTTTAAAAATTCCTATCTCAGTAAGTTTACTCTCATTAGAAAAGAAGGTCTCTTCCTCTTGTTTCATCCAAACACAAGTCAGCATGTGCAAGCCATTAGGCTGCCTGAAGAGATGCAACAGGTCCATAATGAGTACAACAGCCAGTGCATTTCTGGGCAGCTGTGTGACACTGAAGGCTGAACCAAACCAAGGTGCAGAGCAACAACAACCTCTGCAGAGAGGCAGGTAAGTCTCAGAGAAACCTGCCAGCTGCACCGTCCATTGATGGCACTGCACGTGGCACCTGACGACAACAGAGAGAAGAGCCAGGAAGGACTTACTGGGTGTTACAACTACAGATAAGACAGAGTCATGGACAAAGAGTCAAGGACAAAGTACTGTCACAAGTTTTAAAGCTATTCGTTTAAATAAATGCTCAGCATCACTAAATTGAATGATACATTTAAGAGGGTGACCAGCAGCTTTTTAAGCCAAGGTAAGACATAGATTTTACAATAGCTATTATATAGATCCTACTTCCACTTAGCACCCACGGGGTACATGAACTCTGTTCCTTTTATTTGTACAGCTCCATTACTAACAGTAAACATGGCAGATAAACAATAGTTCATGATCCTTCCCCCACCAAAAA
>WEKY01060558.1:221097-259647 GCA_013390045.1 Picathartes gymnocephalus | reverse complement strand
AAAAAAAAAAAAAATCTATCTTCCTTCTGTGTACTTGACAAAAAAAGAGAAAAAGAGTAAGTGCCAAGAAGCGATACTCCATTTTTCTGAGTTTTTTTAGGCTTACTACATTTTAGACATACAGATTAAATCTGCTTTTACAAAGACCTTAGCAATAGCTGCATTCTTTAAAAGCCAGGTGCACTGAACACTTTCTCCTCTTCCCCTTTCTATGAATGGCATCTTGTGGTGATAATACATTTATTCTTATTTTTAATGGACAGCCACACCAACTTGTTCCAGCTGACAATACATTACTTAACACTGTATAGTGAAGAAGCCTGGAAAATGACATCTGCAGGAACAAAGCACAGAGAAAGCCTGCTTCTGTACAAAACAAGATCCTGAGGGCTGAATAGGTAAGAGTGATGCACTGCTCGCACACTTCTATATCAGGGGAGATGGATGGCATTTGGTTGACCTAGGGTACCAGTCAATCAAAAGTCAGTAGAGAAAAAGCAGAGGGAGAAGGGGAGAACTGAAGCTTGAGCTGCTGCAGTCCTTTGTAGAGATAATTATGGCTGAGAAGATGGTCTGATCTTTTGGGGATGTCCGCCACAAGCTGGCTTGCAGCAGTGCAGTGGGCCATCTTCTGGTGCACATCACAGAAATCTTTCCTTCTCAAAAGAAAAGGCAGAAGCTTGTAGGCAAAGCATCAACATGTGCACACGTGTGCAAGAAAAACAGAACGTGACTGGCCTGCAGGTCAGATCTGGCCCAATTGCTAACCCAGTTGAACCTCTGAGTTACATCACTCATAGCTCATGCCTATGTTTTTAATGCCCTTCCTATCTCTGATTACACTACACATTTTAAAAAATATATGCATTAATACCCACCAAATTACAACTCAGCTCAAAGTTAAAGATAATCTTTTCTCTCTGAAAGCTGCTTTTTAGAGATCTGCTGTATTATCTGGGGTTGTGTGCTTCATTACAAATTGCTATCACACGCGCCACGACCACACATTCAAGGTTGAAATGTACAGAAATAAGAGACAACAGATCACAAGAATAAAAGAAAAAGCTGTTAAGTATCTGGTCAGTGTGCTTGCCCTCCCCCACTATGATAGTTTGCTGCTTTTGAACGATTTATGAAGATCCACAAAACCCCTGCTACACAGGCGGCTGAACATCATGGCAGTAAGTCAGATACCAGTGCCTGAAATCCACTGAAATCTAATGACTGATGGCCACCAACTCCTGTAAGCCTTGGATCAAGCCCAACCCCCAGGTCTCATTAAACTCATCTTTATATAAAAATCAATAGCCCTTTTGCCTCCTCTTTCAGTTGGGAGGGAAACAACGGAAGCACTTCTACAATCAGAATTACATCTTACACAGGCTAAAAGAGTAAAGAGCTCCACAATGAAATTAATCAAAGTGAAGGAGTTATAACAGGCTTTAAAATGAGAGCACATTAATAACTGCTCCCCTGTGGTAAACAGAGCTAGTAATCAAGCACAGGTCCAGCAGAACCTATCCACAGCTGAAGCAGAATTAGCTCTGTAGCTACATGAATGAGCAAGTGATTGGCCTGGACAGTCACAGGTGAGCATGGAAAGGCTCTGTAGAAATTCAATTCATCAAAAACTCAGAAGAGAAAGGCACTCTTCTCTTAGAAAAGAGATCACGTTTGTTGGTCATTCCAGAGCAAAGATCAGGTTTCTGTGTCCACCATCAAGACATTTTGCACTGCCAGCACACAGAACAGCAAGGATGGGTGATATGACAGCCTCAAAAGCAATCTTTACTCACTGTGACTCCAGGCCTAGGACAGGAACCCAGTCTTCAGCTGGAATAATTCTATGATTCTTCAGAGCAACCCATTTGTGAAGACCAACTGGTAAGTGTCCAGTCTTGCTATTCTGTTCCTGTGACAAAAACATATTCTGACAGCTCTTTGCTGCCTTTGTCTTGGATCAGGAAATTTGCCCAGAGAAAGCTCACTCTCCTACTGACCTTTCTTTTGTCCGCTTAGTAGCCTATGATACCATGATGCTTTTTGAAATTTAAACAGAAAAAGCAAAACAAGTGAGTTTTAATCGCTATTCGAAGTTAAAATCTGTCAGTGAAATATCTGCAGAATCTTCAAGCTAAAGCACTGAAGTGGAAGAGGAGAAAAGAAAGCAGGACTTGCTTTATGTGACTTTTCACTGGTTATACAGGAACATGCAATACCTTCTTTCTCCATCCTGCTATGGAGCACTCAGTATATGAATTTAAAATCCTGACTGTACTTACCTTCAGAAACCCCTTGGAGGTAGCTGTCTTTCACTGACAGGTGAGCAATACCACAGACAATCTGGCTTCATTGAAGTCAAACAGTATGTCTGCAGCTCATCACTGAGCTGCATGAGACTGACTTTTGATTTTATGTATCTACCAGTTTTAGAATTTTTAAATTAATTTTAAAAAATATATTCATTTTTAAATAGTTGGATGAGAAGAAAGGAAGAAATAGAAGATTATGGGGGGGGGGGAAAAAACCCCACACGTGAGAGGCTAAAAGAATACTACTGAATTTGCTGAAGTCTTTACAGCAGGGCACCTCATGCACTCTTTAACCAGTTCTAGGACACAAAACTTGAAGTGAGAATGTACCCACATTGACAAAAAATGGTAGATCTGCTAGATAAGCACTCACTCACATGGCTGATCTTCCAAATGAATGACAAACTACCAGGAGCAATGTCAGCTGGAACCCAAAAGGTTCTTGCTCTAAGGATGATGCTTGGGATTCAAATTGCACAAACATCTCTAGAGAACTCGAGCCGCTTAATACTGTCAGTCCCAGAGGGACACCTGGGTTCCCTGTACAGCCAAAGGAAAGAAACAGCAACTCCAGTACAGCCTGTTAGGGAAACTGCCCTGTCTGACCATCCAGGAGCTACTCTGGCAGTCACATTCCCACCACACCAGACTTTCATGGCTGGGACCAAAGCCCCTTCATAGCAGGCAGCTCCAGTGACCCCCTCTTGCTTCCCTACGTGCCCCACTATTGACCCCATAGACTGTAAGGGTGTCATCCTGCTGAGCCCTGTCACCTGGCCACAGGTCACACTTTGTCATGCAAAGGGTCGGCACCAGGTCACAGCCCCTTGCCTGGGGTCTCCCACCATGTCCCCCACCCAGGGCACAACCTGCAGCTCTCACTGCAGCTGCACACCCAGCTACCTGCTCTAGGAGTATTTCTTAACAGCCCTATTTGAGGTGGGATCAATCTCCCTTTCATTTCCCTGGCCACCTGCAGAAGAAAGCCCTAAATGACTAGTCAGGTATCTGTTTAGATTCTTAAGACAGGTTTAGTTACATAGAATTAACATTTGAAGGTTTAAGTTGAAAGTTTTACACTGATGCAAAAAAAAATTGCTCCACAGATATGGCAGTCCCTGTTAAGCCAAGCATCTCCTTTTAAAGAAATGCAACCTACTGATTTGAAAAAAAAAGAAAAGGAAAAAAAAAAAAAAGGAAAAAAAATCCCAGACAACAGGAAAAACACAGGTTTAGGCTCTAAACAGAAAGTGATTTTGGTTCAAGTAACTTCTCCCCCCAAAGCAGTTTTCAGACTTGGAGCCAGAACATTAAAATAAAGGTCTGGGCCAATTATAAATATGATGTAAAGCATTGAGTTTCCTTGATCTTCAGAGATTTTACTTATTATCTGAATTGCCTTATTTGCCAGATTCACACTAGGAAGGTTTTCAAAACACCACTTTGTTCTTAAGTGATAAAAAAAACCAATCACTATAAACAAAATGCTCAAGTGTTGTTTCACCTACTGACTAAGATTAGATGCCAATTTAGATCACAGAAAGCTGTAACACTTCAATTTCTGTGTACTATGATATTTTTACTAGGTTGCAAAGATTACCTACATAATTCTCTCTTTATTTCTTAAACCACAAATTATCTTCTGTCATATTTATGTGATACTTTGAACAAAGCTTTTCAAAACTAAGCTACTGGAGCTTGTTCACACTACACTTTGTCTCACTTCTGTCATTTTTATGTTGCCCTTCCAGCACAGCCGAGATCAGATGTCCCAATTCAAATGCATGACTGTGATCCTTGAAGGAGGGTTTCCATAAAACGGGGTTAAACAAAACAGAAAGCAGGTAGGAATTATACTGCTGCCTTTTTTCTGCACACAGGACAGGAAAGTCATGGCAGAGAAATTTATCCAAGAAAAATATCTCCAGGTAATTGTCAGTTTGAAGACATTATCATATTTTACAACAGTACTGGCTGCAGGCCTCAAAAATAAGTAAAAGACTCTTAGAACAAGACAGAGGGAAAAGACTATCTTTGATAAGAAATCAGCACAGGAATGTGCCCAAAGTGCTAACATACAGTGCCCATGCAGAGGTAGCATTTTTACAGATCAAATTTCTTAAATGAAAACAGTACTTCTAAAGTGCAGTCTTTCATGGCTAGGAATAGAAATTCTCTATTGGGAAATCCATTCAGAAATGAATTTGAAAATCCAAAGCCCAGATTTGCCCTCCATAGCTTTGTTAAGGAGGGAAGGAGGGAAGGAGGGAAGGAGGGAAGGAGGGAAGGAGGGAAGGAGGGAAGGAGGGAAGGAGGGAAGGAGGGAAGGAGGGAAGGAGGGAAGGAGGGAAGGAGGGAAGGAGGGAAGGAGGGAAGGAGGGAAGGAGGGAAGGAGGGAAAATATGGAAAACCCAGTCTTTTAACAGTTTTCCTGTTCTCCAAAAAACTGTAACTACACTTGACTTTAGAGTAAGCATTTAAATTTTACATAAAAAATAGTGACCAAGAATCTGGTATATAAAGCAGGTACTCTGACACCAGCACCCCTTGCAATATCAATAGCCATTCTTCAGTTGGCAGCATTTGCCACTGCAAACCCCAAACCGTTGCTATAGTCTACTGTTGGCACTCTGGAGGCCTTTTTTACCCCCACAGATACACAGCTGATAAAAAAGCAAACCATTTATTTCCCTTGCCTGTAAGCCTCATGAACTGCTCATACAGCACTGCCAGCATCTTCAGAAGGATGCTGTAACAGCATTCAGACTCACTCCAGATAGCCACAGTGAATCAATGCTTATACCCCAAGAAAAGCCAGTGACAAGCAGGTTCCTAAATACCAAAGCAAGTTTTGTAAAAATCCTGTCCATAAAAATCAATCAGGAAAGGGTACTGCATTGGCTCAGGAAGTCAAACTTGCTTTGCACAGCCAACAGCACAGGGAAGGCAGAAGATACCAGCTATACAGAGGTGAGTTTTCCTGGCAGAGACAGCTTGCTTCAATCTTAAAAAGAGCTACCTCTCTACTTTCTGGCATTTGCTGGAGCCACAAGGTGCTCTAGATGTATTTACAGCGTAGCTGGGGGCTGTGGAGCAAAAATGCTTTTGGCTTAGGTGCTTTTCCTTAGCTGTGCTCTAGAGAAATGCTGTGGTGAACATCCAACAGATCTGCTGGCACAGACACTTCCTCTACTGTGCTGCAGCACTTCTGACACTGCCTATATCACAGCCGTGTCCCAGTGCCTCCCAGCAGTGCACTAAATGCTGCAGCTAATATCCGATGCTCAGTTTATTCTCTCTTCCCTGAGGGAGATCACATGCACAGCAGTGTGCATTGTTTTGAGGGAACAGCTTCTAAACAGGTACAAACAGCTTCTGCTGAAAGCTGAAATCGTGTGCCCTGAATGAAAGGTGCTCAAGCACATCATGTTCAATAAAAGCTCATTTCACAGACTAGGACCAATATCCTCCTCTCCCTTCCATTAAAATAGTTTCTTCTGCAAAGAATGGCTTTATCCTTTTGCAACAATATTCGACTGAACTAAACCAAATCACAGAACAGTTTAGCCTGGAAAAGACCTAACATCATCAAGTCCAGCCATTAACCCAGCACTGCCTCATTTACATGTTTCTAAAATGCCTCCAGGGATGGTGACACAACCACTTCCCTGGGCATGAACTGTTCATCAACCACTGTCCTACCTTAAATGTCCATGGAAGTTTTTACAACACATATAAGTGCTGAATTACACCATGACTGTACAACCACATCGTTCACTGATGCTTGTGAAGTATTTTGGAATTCCTGCATGAGAGGAACAATTAGTTTATTATCCAATATAGGATATCAGCCTTTGTTTCCTGTTTTGCAGACTCTCTCATTCTCTTGTCACCTGCAACAAAAGCTTGTACTCTTCTTGAACTAGAACAACTCTTTTCCAGTTCCTTAGCAATATTCTACTTCTTGGTGTAATTTAGCTTCCTCACCAAGGAGGTGTACACATCTTTATCATTATATCCAGTTCCTGAAACAGGCCTGCCTAGAGTATTTGATAAAATCTGAATGAAATTGCCTGGATAGTAATGTTATTATGAAAATGCCATATGTCTAGGGAATGATACAGTACAGTTTTCTTAATAACTTGTGCACTTGATGCACAGAAAATACCTCCTACAAAGAAATGAGCAAAACCAAATTAAACAATTCCAATAACACTGGAACAAAGAATTAGATTTTTCAATGCAGAACTTTTGCATGGGACAAGAATGGTCCCCAGAGGTGACTGAGGGTTTTGTTATTCTTTTCTGAGAAGTCATCAAAATCTATAGCCCTTAATACTAAACATTCTTTTCCCAGACCAATTTTTTCTATATTGAAAAAGGAAAAAAACCTCAAGAACAATTAAAAAAGGAATCCTACAGAGAGGGCATTAAAAAAAACCCTAATCTGTTCTGCTCAAAAAGAGCTCTCCTCTAATTCCCCAGTGGACCTAAAAACAGCAACTGATACAACAGTTCCTAACTCTCCACCTGTTGATGCAGCTTTCTTCTCCATGAAGAATTAAGAGTGTACACTACCAGGATAAAAAAAAAAAAAGAAAGTTACAAAAAAAGAGACAACAGCATCCGTGTAGTCTTCATACTATTTCCAATTTTCAACAATAAAAGACTTCTAAGAGCCACAAAGTCACATTTGAGTCCCACATGTAGGTCAGAGACAAACTGTTCTTTCTAAAAGAAATTAGCAATTAAAATTTAGAGATTTGATATAACTTCACACAAAAAAGTTTCCAAAGAAGCACATCTGCCATCTCTGCTGTGCTGGTGGCCTGAGAAGCTGTATGTGCTAGAAGCACTGTCAGCACAGGAACCTAGAGATCCTGGAGGTCCAGAGCTCAGCCCCCAAGCTGTTAAGTCCAAAGTCACTGAGCAAGTTCTGGTGACAAGCAGATGTTTTAAACTGTAGGGGTCCAGCATGAATAACCATTTGATTTCCACGGATGAAAAAAGTCCAAGATGCGTAACATGTGCTTATCACAGTGGTCTTCTCTAGAATGACCACCTCCAAGTCCCAGCTGAGGATTTTTCTTGGTAATTCTGGCAGGTGAAAGTGTCAGCCAACACAAACAGGACAGTGGAAAGGATGAACATATGCAAGGAGAAAATATTCTGCTTAGATTTTGGTGAGTGCACTACAGGAATGGGATAGAAGTAACTCAGAAACACTACAACCAAACAGAACAATTCCCAGGGGAAACATATATCCTGAGTTAAAATTCTTCTACTGTAGTCACTTCAGATTGTCTATCTGTCCTGTCTATCACAGAGCCAGGCTGATTTCAGAAATGTTTAACATGCAAAGAAGTAATATCCCTATGTAAATAATAGAAATGCTTTTCTTACAAGAAATATTCAAAATCCCAAACATCTGCAAAATGCTAGCACAGATTTACACATATCTTTTAGTTCTGATGGCATGACAATCCACTTTGAATTGGCTCCCATGGTAACCGCAACATTAAGGTCCCCTGAGAGTCATCTCACACAAACACACATACACAGAGGATTGGAAGGGCTCTGTGCAGAGACAGAACACAAACTTAGCCAAGGCAGGGAGTTTCTCCACAGTACCCACCTTCTAGCTAACAGGATTCAGAAAGATGCCCTTTCTTTCCCTTAGAAAAGGGATTCAGCTCTCATGTCATCTCCAAGACTGGAGCAAGCACTTCTCTTTAGGAAGTGACTCTTGCTCCTCTCTTCCTTCACGCCCCAATATTGCCTAACTGTAACACATGTACTTAAATCATTTCACTCAGCAGCATTTTGTTCTTCAGCAAGACCCAGCTTTGCAATTTTTCTAGTTGGGTTGGTGGAAGCCCAAGGAAGGCAGGAAACAAAGCTCTCAGTCAACTGGAGAGTTAGCTGCTCCAGAGAGACACTGCGGTGTGGTCAGCCCAACACCTGCAAACAAGTCCATGTCTTTCTTTCATGCAGGACTTGGTCTAATCAGAACTCAGAGGATCCCAAGAAAGGGAGCTGATTTGAAAACAAAACAACACACCAAAGTTATGCTGTCAATACCTTTCTAACCTCTAGTTTGTTGTGGTACACAAATGATAACAGGTATCACAGATTTTTAATGGGAAAATCTCTCTTTGTGTAATGTACATTTATCATCCTTTTCTTGGGATATCCCTTAAAAACTTAGACAAACAGTCCTAAAAGAGGCACTTCCACAACATTCCACTGACACAACTCCATTAGCATCCCTCCTTTCCAGCCTGCTATAATTTATTGTCATAATTTGCAAACAGAAGGAGGCAGGAAAGTATTTTGATGAGATCTGTAGCAATGAGAAGGAAGTGTTTTTTCAAGATAAACACCAGAAAGTGATGCCCCAAAGGAAGTTGTGTCTCCTGGCAAATCAAATCATTTTGTTCATCTTCCAAACATATTTCGGGCGAGCTTACAACTTTTAAATAAGTGGCAGGAAATAGCAAATTAATTATAGTATCACTAAAACAATAGTAGACTAATACAGCTTTTAAGGTTTCTGTTGAAAATAAAGGATTTTCTAAAGTTATCCTTTATAGACCGTTTATAGAACTTCAAGAACTTGTAGATAACAAGCAATGCACACTATCTAATGATAATAACTATGAACACTAGTCTTCCTTTGGGAAAGTATCTTCAAGTTGATGAGCCAGAGCTACTTGCGCAAGCAACAGGTATTTTTGATTCAGCTTCTCAAAAGTGAGAAACAGAAGAGAATTTAGAATTCCTGCCCATTTGGCAGAGCACACTGCTCTTTCTGCCTCCCATTCTCTCAGAGACACGACATGGTAACTGACGAAGTGAATTCAAGTCCTAAACATATCTGCTGTTTTACATCTGGTTCCTGTTATTCTAACCTCAGAAGCAAACTGGAAAAAAAAATTCCTATTATTGCTGATTGCTTATACTTTCCTAAAATCTCTTCTTTTGTTCTATCAGCCAGGTTATTTAGAGGATATTACCTTAATCCAACAGCAAACTTAAGAATATTAATATTTTCAGTGAAGGCAAAGACTTTAATGGATCAAGATGCTTTATTTATTAGATTTCACCAGCTCTTGCTTCATATTCTAACTACTCCACTGAAATACCATTACAATTTCATTATACTTCCTGCTGTATTAGAGATAAGTCAGGTATGAAGCATGTACGCTCCACTTGGGAATTCGCATCTACCTTCCTAGGGACAACTTTTCATACATCAACCACCAGATTCTTCCTCCTTTAAACTTTTACCACAATTATTAACAACTGACACCAGACCAGCTGCCGCTGAAGAACAAGCAGTCAGAGTGCACACCCAACATCCTGTCTGCCCTGGGGACAACCAGAAAAAAACTAACAGGACAACAGTTGTAAAGAAAACAGCCAGTCAGCTCTTTGACCTCAGCACAGTCATGACTGCCCAAAGCTAAACCCACCATCAGATAAGACAAGACGCAACCAGGCTCTCCTCAGTTAGAGCACCACAGTCCTACACCCTGGACTGGGCTGTGCTCCTTGCATGTAACTTTGTGGGGCCACAGACTCCATCAAGGCAGCTACAGAGCAACACCTGCCAGCCAGTTAATGAGCTTGCAAGGCCATGTTAGTCACTAACAAACAGTACTGGTCAAGGAAATTGCTACTGCTTCATTTGTCATCTCTTGTGTTACTTGGCAGAACTTCACTTGAGTTAGGAGCCAACGTCATCAGCATTGCAACACTCAACCATGCATTTCACCTTAATTCTTAAGACAGAAGGGTTGTTCCTGAATCACTGCTTGCTTGCTGTGTTTGACACCAGCTGCCAGTACTTCCACAGAACTTGCTGTGTTCTACTCTTGCTCCATCCCATACCAGTTACCCAGCAGGCAGCCCAGGAAACACCACCTCTGAAACACAGACAGGAGAAGAGGGGAGGGGAAGAGATACTACAAACTCCCTGGCACCTTCTCTCTCCAAGTCATATTGCAATACCGCCAGAGTACCAAGACGGACCTTCATTCAGGAGGTCCCCACAGTCAATCCTATGGGAAAGACACCACAGCTAGCACTAGACAGCTGCTACCACCTCCACCTAAGAGGCACATTCTACTCAAGACATGGCTGTGTCAGGTTCCAAGCACCACTGAAAGCCACCACTGTACAAAGCAGAGACCTTTCCTTCCTTTCCTGCACCTCACTCCTGCTCTCGGAGAAACACTCCCTCATGAGGCTGCTTGTGTGCTCCCGTTTTGTTAAAATTAGCATCTTCCCCAGAACAGAACTCCACAGAAAAGGGCCTAAAGAGACAGCAATCAGCCGAAGTGGCGAAATACATCTGTTCCATGAAAAATCTTTTGAAGAGGTACTGCAAGTCCACAGGTCAGAAGCAACACACTGCTATCCCCAAAGCTCACATCTTCCTCTTCTCAAGGTTCTCAGGTTCCCCTACTACATACTCCTTTACAAAATTGTACATAGGATCTGATTATCTCACAAGCAAGAGAAAAAGAAGCCCAGAAATTGAAGAAACATATTAGTGCAAAAAGATTTCAATGGGTATCTTGGGACAACTGATAGAAAATTCATGTATTGATGGTGGAGTGACAAAGTCCCAAAATATATCAGTGCTCTACCGAAAGCAGGAAGACAACATGTATCCTCTTTATTCCATCTTGTTCATTTAATACTAAACGAGAGCAGACACTTTAGTGAACAAGATATTTTTTGAGCATTTCCTAAAGTAATAGCAATAAAATATCAGATAAGGAAAAACTTTTACATCAAATGGGGGGGAAATACATTAAATGGGGGGGAAAACAAAACAAAACTAACTCAACCAACAGCCTGGGCTTCCCAGCAAAAAGATTAATGTGTGTAAGCATGGTGGTGAGAGGGAGGTCAAGAAATGGGATGTCACGTACTGCAAAGAAGAAAAAGAATTGCATATTTAAGGGAGTTAAAGATTTTTCTTGAAAACCTATCAGATTATGAAAGCCTGACCATCTTCCTTCCTTCCCTCCCTTCATGACCATTCACCTCTGTGATGCAAGGGGGAAACAAAGGGGAGGACAGACTGCATTTCCCTTTCCAGGACTGTACCCCAATTCCACAGTAACATGCCCTGCAGTTTATTAGCCTCTTCTCATCCCAAAACACGAAATCCCCCAAACCATAATCCCACATTTCACCGAAGCAAAGGATAACAAAGTCTGTACGCCTGCGTGTGCCATGAGGCTTGCAAGGGAGCAGAACAGTCTACAGTAGCAAATGTGAATCCTGCAATTCCTGAACTGTTTGACTGGCCTCACTGTTGGACTACACATGGCCATACAAGCCAGTGGTGTGAGAAACAAGGAAAGTGGTGTCAGACATCCATGAAAATCAGAGAACATTGTTTATTATAAGACAAGAGGAAGAACTTTATTCAAGGCAGTGCAAGAAAGTCATCACCACTCACTAAAACAGCTTACAAGCTTCCTCAATTAAGGCACACAGACTGATCCTGCTGTGCATTTTGAATAAGAAAATGTTTTCCCCCTTTTTATGCCAGACCACAATTGAAAATCATTCATCTTTACCACTGCAGCAAGAAAACACAGTTAAAATGCTGACAAAAATGTTGCTTTAGAGTTTCAAGTAACTGCAACTTCAGACCTCTTCCTTACAGCCAAGACTGTATTTAGAAAAAAGGAAGAAGAGGAGGGGAAAATAGTAATATCATACACTCACAAAACATGTTCACAAGGCAAGCCAAATTTTGAGCCTCTCATGTCATGAGAGACTGGCACCTATAAGATTTTCTATGCTGCCACCACTGCAATCAAGTCAGCTCTTTCACAAAGCTAAAGGATTACCAGGAGGTTACCTGGGTGAAAAGATGGGACCCCCACCTTCTGGCAAATTTGGTTAAAATTGGCTGACAAAGTCAAACATTACCAGCACGTGGCAACTGTCTGCATAAGCCTGACAACCTCACAAAAAGCATGATCATGGAAGCTCATTTTTTCAAGTGTAGTTTCCCAAGGAAATAGGTGAGGGAAAGGGACTGTTCACTGGCACTCCAAGCAAAAACAGAGTTTAATCTGGCACCCTTCACAACTACTCAATTAGCTTCCAATTCAAGAACAGAAAGGAACAAATTAATTGACCATCAAAGTCTTAGAACAAGCCTGATACTGTGCCATCAAATGGAAATGAGGAGAATTAGGCTACAAACAGCCTTGCTGCAGGCGTCCAAAGCTGCCCTCTGCCAACACTTCTCCCATGGGACACCTTTGGTTCTCATCAAAAGAGCCAACACAGTAATTGCAAGACAGACAGTAGATCTGAATGTACGTACCAAGAGAATTTCCAGCAGTCAAAACACATATGCACAAAACCAGTCACACAGTCACGTGCACAGATCAGACTACCAAGGGGTCTGGCCTACACAAACATTAACCAAAGCACAAATCAGTACTGTGACATGTTAAACAAAAAGCAGATGACAAAAGCCACAAGAACACTGCATCTTGAAATTCATCTTTCCACAGGAGGTTAATCAGAATGAGTGAGCAAGTGAATGTGTTCACTTCTGTGTGTACAATATTCCCCAATGGTTTAGTCATTACAGCAAGAACCCAAGCCTTTAAATACAGATGTGCCTAAGAGGCTGAACACTTCAGAGAGCAAAATTAACTTGGAGGTTAGTTTCCCTTCCAAAAGAATTGTATTAGACAATTACCTACAGAAGTCAAAAATCAGGCCAACATTTAAGGTCCACAAGTGGAATAATATGATGATTGCAAAGGAAAAAAGCAAACAATGGCTAGGTGCTCGTATTTGTTGGAGTCATACACATGGTGGCATTCATAATGATACTAATTTTGAGTTCTACTTTATAAGGCATATTCCTAAAAGGAACTTATTTTCTAATTATGGGCTCCAGTGATCATGCACATTAAACAATGAAAACAAACGGCAGTAGATATGAATGTTGTGACAGTCCCATTATCTCTCAAGCAATGCATGAGGATAAGCTGTTAGTTGTCCTCATAGGCAAAATTCACTTGAAATGTCACTTCTAGCAAAATTCCTACAGCTATCACTTTATTCTCCCTCTATCCATACCAGAAGGCAGCAATTAGACAAAACTGAATTTAAGGCAATAATTCTCACTTATCAAGAATATTTATTGCTTAGAAATCGTGTCCTTAAAATGGTCTTGCTATCTTTTTAAATCAAAAACCTGAAACAAACACTGTCAAAAGTGATAGGGAAATGACTGGAATTTTTTCCTTCACGATGCTGAACTTCTCAGGGATTCCCTGCTCACTGCCCTCCTTTAAAATGCAGGGGAAGCAAAGGCTTGATCTTCTAGGTTACATGTTCGTCAGCACACGAGGTATTGCTGTTTTCCCACAGAGCACTTAATGCTTCTAACAGTCCTTCATTACCTCCCCAGGAGCCTTCATTGGCAAACACAGCAGCACTGCAGGGCTCAGATGAAAGGCTTTGAGAAATATCTTCTAGGTATCACCTCTGGGTTCAGCTAAGTCCAGAAGCAAAAGTAGAAGCTTTTTTCAAAAGCAGCAATACAGCTCCTTAGACAGGGTGTTATTTCCTATTTTGTCTAGATGCATTAAGCAAGAACAAGAGACACACCACAGCTTCCACAGACTCACAGCTTTCGCCTTGCAGCAGGTGAATTTCAAAGCCAAATTATATTACTGAGAGCAAGAAACCACCACCTGATTTAGAAGCAGCAGGAAAGGAACAGATGTGCAGCCTGTGGTGAAGTTACAACACCCTCGTATAAGACAAGACCCCTTGTAAGGAGCTAAGATGGGACTGTTCAGCATGGAGGAGGGAACACTGTGGAGACCTCACACCAACCTTCCAGTATCTGAAGGGGGCCGGTAGAGAAGGACTCTCTGTCAGGAGCTGTAGCAACAGGACACGGAGTAATGGGTACAAATTGAAAGAGGAAATTTAGCTTAGACATCAGGAAGAAATTCTTTACTGTAGGGATGGTGAGGCACAGGTTGCCCAGAGAAACCATGAATGCCCCAACCCTGGCAGTGTTCAAAGCCAGGATGGATGGAGCTCTGAGCAACCTCGTCTAGTGGGAAGTGTCCCTGCCTATGGCAGGTTGGGACTTAATGATCTTTAAGGCCCATTCCAACCCTGACATTCTATGACTCAGAAAACCACATTACATAATGGTTTTGTGCCTCCTGCATTATTGCCCTCGCAGCATCACAAGTGATTCCAGACAGACATCAAGCCTACAAACAGAACAAAAGCCCAAAAGTCCCAGAGGAGACAAACCCTACTGTTCTGTAAGTGGCATAATCCATAAGTATTCCTTAACGTGGCTTTTAGCTTAAACATGCAATATTTCACAATCCCATCAACACAGGGCTGAAACAAAAAATGGAAGTGCTATAGGACTGCTCAGAGACATCCCCTGGATTTCTCCTAGGACAGACACAAGGACAATATCTGGAAGACATTCAAGTTATGCCCATGCAGTCTAAGTGAGAGACTTGCACTGAGAGCAGAGCAGCTCATTTGAATTATGGAAGCAGGACTGCTCAGTTACCCCTCAATATCCTAAGAAGTCTTCCAGTGATTACACAGAATAGATGTTCAAGGACAATAATATGTGATGAAAGAACATTCAGAGACAAGACTGTAACTCTTTTTGCATTCTATGCATTGTTCCATTTTCTTGTCAGGGGTAAAAGGATGCAAGCTGGCCCTCACCTTATTCTGAATTCCTGAAGAGAGACACATATAGCAGTAATACATATATACACTGAAAAATGGCAACCTGATGCTGATTCATACTGAAGCTAGGACAGACAATGACACATTCTGTATAACTCATTTGAAAAGTTTTGAATGAGACATGCAATTTATACTTCCTTTAATAAAAATAGATCAGCTTTATTCACAATTGCTGCTATTCCTAAGTTCCTGGAGTTCGTAAGAAATGCAAATACACAGAAAAAATGCATTATTCACTTTCAGAGTGTGAATGAAGAGATTTGCATAGAATCACATAATCAAAGAACGGGTAAAGGTTAGAATGTACCACAGTCATCTAGTCCAATGTCCCTGATCAAGCATCTCTGCCCTAGAGCAGAGTGCCTAGGATTGTATCCAGACAGTTCTTAAATATCTCTAGTGAGGGAGACTCTACAACCTCTCTGGGCAACTGTTTCAGTCCAGTCACTCATACAGTAAAGTTCTTCCTAAAGTTCAGTTGAAAATTCCTGTGCATCAGTTTCTGCCCATTGCCATATATCCCACTGGTTAGCACCACTGAGAAGAGCCTGGCTCCATCCTCTTGACAGTCTCCCTTCAGATACTTATTAAGAACTAATGAGGTTTCCTCTCACTCATTTGTTCTTAAGGATGAACAGCCCCAGCTCCCTCAGCCTTTCCTAAGAGAGATGGTGCACTCTCCCAATCATCTTTGTGGCCTTTCTCTGGATCCACTCCAGGAGCTCCAAGTCTCTCTTGTCCTGAGGAGCTCAGAATTGGACACAGCACTCCAGATGTGCCTCACTGGGGCAGGATCACAAGTAGAGCAGAGGGACAAGATCACCTCCCTTGAGCTGCTGGCAACACTCTTCCTAATGCACCCAGGGTACCATTGGCCCTCTTGGTCACAGACAGCTTGTTGTCCACCAGGACCCTCAGGTCCTTCTCTGCAGAGCTGCTTTCCAAGAGCCTGTGCTGTTGCAGGGGGTTATTCCTCCCCAGGAGCAGGACCTTGCACTTGCCTTTGCTGAATTTCAGAAGGTTCCCGTCAGTGTCCTTCTGAAGGGCTGCACCATCCCAGCTTTGTGTCTGGAGGGAACTTGCTGAGGAGCCTCTTCTCCCCTTTCATCAAGTCATTAGTGAATTAAGTTAAACAATACTGGACCAAATATTGACTCTTGGGGGACACCACCCATGAAAAGACTACGCTGATCACAACTCTCTGGGATCGGCCACTCAGCCAGTTCTCAACCCACCTCACTGTCCACGCAGACAGCCCATACTTCCTGAGTTTGTCTCTCACAACATCCTCCAAGACAGTGTTGAAAGCGTTGCTGAAGTCAAGGCAGACAGTATGTACTGCTATCCACTCATCCACCCAGGTAGTTGTTCCGTTGTAAAAGGCACTCAGGTTGGACAAGCATGATTTAGCTTAAGTGAATCCATGCTGTCTGCTCCTGATCACGTTCTTGCCATCCATGTGGACAGTGATGGCCTCCAGAATGAGGTGCTCCATCACCTTTCCAGGGACTGAGGTAAAGCTGACCAGTAGCTCCATGGGTCCTCCTTGCCCTTTTTGAAGACTGGGCATGACACTGCTTTCTTGCGGACACCTTTCCTGATCCCCACGAACTTTCATGGATGATCACGAGCAGCCTGGATATGGTACCCTCCAGCTCTCTCAGCACTTGGGGATACATCCCACCAGGCCCCATGGACTCATGAATGTCAAGTTTGCCTAGCTGTTCTCTAACCCAATCCTCCTTGACCAAAGGAAAGTCTTCCTTCCAGCATTCCCCTAACTCTGGTCTCTCGGTCAGAGATTCCTGAGGGCTCATCTTGTCAGTGAAGGCTGCTGCAAAGGTGTTCAGTATCTCTGCCCTCCTCCATTTAGTAACAGGCCCATGTTATCCTTAGTTTTTCTTGTTATTGATGTATTTGAAGAAGCCCTTCTTGTTGTCCTTGACATCATGGGCCAGATTTAATTCCAGAAGGACTTTGGCCTTCCTTGTCCCATCTACTTAATCTGACAACCTCTCTATATTAATTCCAAGTGGCCTGACCCTGCTTCCATCTCCTGTGTATTTCCTGCTTGCGCTTGAGTAATGACTGTTCTTTTTTTTCATCCACACAGGTTTCTTGCACCCTTTGCCTGATTTTTTGCTTATCAGAATGCATTCCTGAAGGAAACAATCCTTGAATATCAACAAACTCTCTTGGTTTGTGAGAAGCAGGATCTCCCTTTAAAGCACAGATTCAGGAACATCTATTAATTAATTAAAAATACCTTTTCTAGAAAGTATTTCCATTGCCTTCAATTACCAGTCATTAGACTGACTTGGAAGTGAGTTTAACTACTGCCAATCACATGAAAAATTAACCACAGGATCTACTAATCACAAAACAGCATTGACTGACATCATGCATCAAGTGAAATATTTTGACACTCCCAACCTATAAAAATTTCTTTTACTATGTGAGCACGTAAGTGTAGCCTAGCAACAGCCAGAGCCAGCACCTGTATCTGACCCCAATAAAGCACATCTTTTGTCCCAGGCCCTAACAGGTTTTTCTGGCAGAAAGTAGTAAAAGCACAACACTTCCAAGAAAACTATGAACTAGACACAAATACGAACACATTAAAAGGTTTTGCAAATTAAGTTTTCAATGTGATCTTCTCTGGTTTAGTGTATATAACCAAAACCT
The DNA here is from genome assembly GCA_013390045.1 of Picathartes gymnocephalus. NCBI lineage: Eukaryota > Metazoa > Chordata > Aves > Passeriformes > Picathartidae > Picathartes > Picathartes gymnocephalus. Next base: position 241,858 of record WEKY01060558.1, on the reverse strand, counting down.
GCTTAGCTACAGAAATGTCTAGTGGCGCTTCATTTCAAGTCCAGGCTTTCAAGTCCAGGCTTTTTGTCCTGTTTCCTTCACTCGGGATCCTGAGTTCTATCTCATGGCCACTGTGACCAAGGCTGTACCTAGCTCTTACATCCTCAACCTTCCTTGTTTTTAGGTATATATGCAAGCAGAATGCACTTTTGCTCCATACACTGCTTGTTCACAGTGCTTGCACCGTCCTCCCAGCCCACATGAGCACCACCAACCTTATACCAGTCATTCCCATCAACCAGAAATAGATATAAGCTGTCTAGGAACAAACCTGTAAAACAAATAAGCTGCTCCCAAGGACCCCATGATCCACATCATTCACAGTTTGGGGTGCAGCACTTGGACTAGACTAGTGCCATATGTACTCCTGGAACAGAGCTTCCAGTTTAGTTTTATCCAAAAATGAATCAAATACACACCCCGAAGCTAATCCATATTCAAGTGCAGTAAGGTGGGCTAACCAGAAAAATTAGCTTCTAATACTCCCAATACTTAAAATACTCCTAATGCAACTGCACTGTCCAATATTGGTGCAGACGCAGCAGCCCATAGTCGAATTCACACTGCATTTTTTACAAGGGCCAGTACTACATTCTTGAATGGTGCAAGATGCTCTGCAGAAAGCAACATGAGCCTGAACCTGAAGAAATCTTGTCTCAATTTCCAGAATGTAGGTATCTGCTCAAAACCCCCAACACACAAAAGGTTTGGTATTGCTTCCAAAATGCTTGTTTAAAAATGACTGAAAGAAGTTATATCAAGTAGTGTATTTTAACTGTTTCACCTCAGTGGCACCTGAATTATTTTTATGACATAGAAGTACTTGTTTTTGCCACACATTAAGGGGACACAGTCAAGGCTAGAAATAACCAGGCACACTAAGCGGAAGTCAGGCTGAATAAAGGTAAATCTTTGGCCACCAGTCCACTGTTTTATTTGCAGAACTAGGCAACATTTTGGCTAATTTACTAATTTATTTGATGGTAATATACAATGCCCTGTCCTCCAGCCAGATACACTGCTTGGGTTCTTTACAGGAAATTCTACCAAAAAAGGCTTTAAGTCAAATGCTAGTGCGTTCTGTGTGCACTCTGACTAGACAAAAAAAAAAGAACATTAATATGCACTTTCCTACCCAAAGCTTAAGGTTAGTAGTATATAATATATATAAATGTGAGGAGCAGGTTTGTGCTTCCACGTATAGCATTGGGTGTTATTAACTGAAAATCAGGTTCTTATTTCCAAGTTTAAATGTCAAGATTTCAAGAGCCCTCACTGTTTACAGGACCGACTGTACAACAGATAGATCCAGCATGCTTGTTAAATTGGACACTTGAATAAGAACATCTGTCTTTTAAAGTCTAGAAGTCTCAGTGTAGTGGGTTGATCCTAGGTGCCCACCAAGCTGCCCTATCACTCCCCTCCTCAACAGGACTCAGGGAAAAGAAAATAAGATTTTTAAAAATTGTGGGTTATAAGGGCAGTTTAATAAAGCAAAAACAAAGGTTGTGCATGGAAGCAAAGGAAAATAAAAGACTTATTCCCTCCTTCACATCAGCAGGAAATATTCAGCCACTTCCCAGGAAGCAGGGATGTGTAGAGGTTTCTTCAGAAGACAACTGTCACAGAAACAACTGCCACCCTGCTTCTCCTTTCTTTTAGCTTTTATTGCTGAGCACATCACATGGTCTGGAATATCCCTTTGGTTAGTTTGGGACAGCTGGCTCTGGCTGGTCCATCATGGAGCCAGCTGGCACTGGCCCTGTCAGACATGAGGGAACCTTCTGGCAGTATCTCACAGAAGTCACCCCGGTAGCCTCCCACCAGTACCAAAACCTCATCACACAAACTCAGTACATTCAAAAAAGCAAGTGGTTGGTTTTATGCACATATTTTTAGATGAGGAAAATAAGAATGACTAAAAAGTATCATCTGATAAGTACAGTTCTGTTTACCCAGAGGTCAAATTTATCTCCTATTTCTGTATACAAACATACCTTTGAGAGGCAGTGCGAAATCCCAATTGCAGGTGTAATTAAAGAGCTTCTATTCTTAATGACTTGTGCCAGCTGTTCCAAATACCCTGACCCAGTGCCTTGAGAAACAGTCAGTAAACCTACATAGATTAAGAAATGAGTCGGTACTTTACAAAAGAAATGGTTGCAGACCAAAAGGGCAAGAAAAATCCTTGGTCTTCTTAACCCTACTCTTTTCTGCTTTTCCCTGGCATAAGGAAAATAGAAGTCAGCTGCACAAATGGCCGCTCTGTAGGGGAATTCAATACTGAAACACATTTTTAAAAAACAGTCAAATCTGCAGCCTGGGGCAATTTTGGAAACCTAAGTAAAACATTTGTAAGCCTACCTTCTCCAGACTTTGTGTCAATCCACAAGCATCAGGAAGAGAATCTCAGCTTCTACTAGGAACCTCAGGTCTTAAAGATTTTCATTCCTTTTACTTGCACACCCAAGTTGTAAAATTCCCCATGAAATTGTCACAACATAATAGTTATTTCCAGAGAGCAGCAGCTAAAATATAGAGCACATAAAACCTTAAAAAAACAGCAGGCCAGCAAAGACTGCCACACAAGACCGTGTACCCATCAGAACCTGGGAAGCTGGATTAAGCACCCAGGAGACTAGATTCCATTCCCAGCTCCAGGTATGCTAGAGACAGTCCTTGCCAATCTTCCCCCACTCAGAGGACATACTCCCCTGACCAGGAGCTTTCTTTCCTTCTTCAGTGCCTCAATGCTTACAGGGTCTCTGATAACCAGCGGTGCAAAGACTATTTCCCTCCTTTTCATGCCTGCAAAAGGAATAGGCTGACAAAACTGCAAGCCATCAGTAACTGCAAATAAGAGAAAAATACATAATGGAGGCAAATTGTATTTGGAAGAAAACACTGAAAGGAACGGAACAAAACAGCTCTCTTCATCAGCCGAGACATCACTTAGTCATGATCTGGAGTGTTCACACCTGCTCTGCTCTGTCACAAACTCCCACAGCTCCGAAATGCGCCGCAGCAGCAGCACCCCGACACCTCTCCTCCTGCCAAGCCTAAGCAGTGTAACGCGATCGTTTTGTCATTCAAGTTCCCACTTAGTTAATTGCTGTGACACCTTCAGATCTCTGCGGTGTATTTCACGCAGAACGTCTGCACAAAGCAAAGCAGCCCCACCAGCCCAGTGCAGGCTCCTGAGCTGCTGTCCATGTGGGCAGTTCTGCCCTCAGGAGCACTGCGCTTAGCATCCTGACTTACCCGTGTGCTTGGCCCTACTAACAATCGTGTTCTGGTCACTGCTCCTCATCATTCTTTTTTTTTGTTTTTTTGATCTGTGATATCATAAAGGCCTCAGTTTAGAGAAATTCTTTGGCACATGCTGCTCTGCCTTGGCTAAGGCAGACCCGTGCAAGACAGATCTCAGAGCCAAGGAAAGCGACTAACAAGGACTAAGGACGAAATTCTCCACAGACCTTTTAGGTACAGGGTATCTAGAACAAATACATTTTGAAAGCCCTCTGAAGTGCTGCTCTCGGTACCTTCACAGACTTGAAAACCTTTGGAAATGTACCTCTGAACGCTTAGCTGAACAGAGATTTGTCAGTACTTTGCTGAATAGAGATACAGATTACAGGAGCATAAACAACACAGGATATTTATTTTCTGTTCCTTGAAAATTTCTGCCCAGTTCCCCTTTCTTTCAGTGCCTCAGCAATGGCAATTTACCCACGTTACATCCATGTGGACCTGCTCCGTTCAGCTCCTTCTCCATTACCAGGGGTTTGGCAGGCAATACAAGGAATGTTTTGGTTTTATGATAAACATTCTTTCTCGTGATATGGCACTTTCAACTACTTAAACAAAAAAGTTTATATAGCACCTTCCAACAGCAAATCAGTCCTTTATTTGAGACACACTGGTGACAGGAAAATACAGCAGCATGACTCTTCCTTTTCAAATACAGCTACACACAGCCACATGGATTGGTGCCAATAAAACACAAGCATCTGCCTCCATGGAAGTGAAATAACTTCTATATACTGAAAATGTAGGAGGAATAAACAGAAACCAATGTCAGGTCTTGTAACTCGTATTTTTGCCTGCATGTGGTTGAGTGCTGACAGTTTCCAAGGCAAGAAAAGGGGCAGATTTATAAACATGTTTTTTTTAATTGCAATACAATTACTGGATATATGCTTTTCAACCCTGACTGTTCCAAAAGTCCTGGGTACCCCATCCTATTTTGACTCCATAGTATGGAAACTACAGCACTGCCCTGATTCCTAGCTCCTGGTCTTCTGCCACAGACTGTGAACTACTATCCTACATCCAAATGATCTGGGCAAGCACGGAACCACCCCTCTTAAATATCCAGAAGCAGGGTGTTTATCCAAGCCAAACAGTATGGCTGTCTCTACACAGCAGCTTGTATCCAAACTGGTAATGAATCTCTGGCAGCTAAGTGCTTAATTTATGAACAGAGCTCTAGTTTATGCTGTTGCAAGGCTAAGCCCTGTACACGAGCAGCCGACCAGAATTATTTTATGTCTGTACATAAGAGAACTTTCAGCTCCCATACAATTGTAAAGCATGCTGCTCTGAATGCTATAGCAAGTTATTACCAGCAGCTTACGTGCAGTGTGTTTTTCCTATCCACTGCAGTACTTGAGTGCTGCCATCAAACCAATTCAGAAAAAAAAATATTACTCCTGTTATTGAGTCTTGAACACAACATACCCACCTTTGCTTATCTTACTTCAATCACTGCTCAAAATCTATAAAATCAGTTAATCCCAGGTCCAGTGCTTGTTTTGCCAGACATCCTGCAGCAAAGCACTGAATAATATCATGACAGCCCCCAAAACTTACCAATACCCACCTCAGGTAGGCTAAAATCCCAGCTTGAGACCAGCAAAATCCTATCTCACCACTTATGCAAAGAGCACATAAGCAAGTGCTGGAATCAAACAATGCATCCTGCTGCTGGTGAATTTATCTATTTAATGACAAAACACAATTCAGCATAACCAGGTACCAAATCAAAGCCAAGTCAGCAGGAAAGAGCTCATGGTACAGGTCACCTGTTTCACCAGCAAAGAAAGCTGCAACATGGATACCACCACCTGCAAACAACAGAGATGTCAACCCTAAACGGTTGTAAAATGAAAAGAAGAGGAAAACTACCCTACAGCAACAGACATTAATATTTGGATTTTTTTTCTGGCCTAAGTCTATGGAAGAATTAATTCAATTATTTTTCTGTACCACTGATTAACCAACCAAACACAAAATGCTGGCTATTACAAAGCTGTGTTTTTCCCTTGTCTTTCAAAAGATATTAGCTGCAGTCCAAATACTTATGTATATAAATTCAGCCAGGCATGTTTAATGAAAGCTTTACCTTCTATCACTGCATTTTTGAAGTAGAGAATAGGCTGCCTTTTACCTTTCAGCATTATAATGAAAAACTAACTCTTTCCACGGAATTGAAGAAAATACTGTGGCTAGCAGAGCCCTAGTGAGAGATAGATTATTTATCTACTTGGGTGTGCATGCAAGAGTAAGCTTGTCAAAACTAAGGGAAAAAGGGAAAGGTAGCAAAGCTCTTGTGCTAACATTCTCCTCCTCTAGACCCCAAACAGCCCAGTGCAATAAAAGGTATGGTGTTCAGGAACAGCAACAGAGTAAAATCAGGCTGGAGAATTTGCTTGCCTTTGAACAGGAACTACTGGCAATCCAGAATGCTGCCTTACCATAGCGTGCACCCCGCTCCATGGTCAGGAGTGGGGAAGACACATTCTGGGTGGGCAGCCTAGAAAGAACAGGATGGCCTTCAAAGGAAGAACAAAACTGCAGCCACAAACCAAAACAAGTGTAACCAGTGCCAGCTTTCCAGGGACTAGATGTTGCCTGGAGTTGTGCATGGCCCAGAGACACCCAGTGGTTGACTAGTACATCACAAGCACAAGTAATGAGTGAGAAGGTTAAGGAAAGCATCCCCTCAGTTCGTTTATTTAGTACAACCTTGGGCTGACGTGATACTTCTCTCCTCATCGCCAGTTCTCAGACTGGGAGTGGCAATAGTTAAGGAGGTCTAGGAGAGAGAACTAATTCTGAATGAGTGACAAACAGCACGGAAAGGAGGAGTTGGCAAGGTTTCACACTATGCATTGTCTCTCAGCTGTAGATGTTACCAGCATCCTCTGGCCTCTCCTGAAGAAGTTCCTGTGGTCAAGACTTTGAGGTCTCCGACTGAGTTTGGGCAATCATTACCTGCAGTATGAGACAGAAGCAAGTGCTATGCCACACTGAACGTCAAATGTCAGCTAAATGCTGCTTGTTGAGCTGCTAACATTGCCAGCAGCAGCTATGCTTCCTGACTTAAAGGAGATTTAATGGCCCAACAACTAGTCAAGATACACATGCAAAACAGAAGGCAATCCCCCTTCATATCACTAGCAGCATAGGACCAGGCTCTGTACTAGAAAAAAGAGAAACAGATACAACTTGAAACCAGCTTTTTGTAGCTCTACAAAAGTATAAGCAGAGTTTTCTTTCACTCAAGTAGCTGCAGAGCTGCAGAAGGTGACATGCTCTGTGGGTCTCCCATGCACTGCTCTCCAACACTAGGTTTGATTGCATCCAACCCAGTTTTAGGCACTCATGAAATACCCAAGTCAGGCAGATCACCACAGAAAAAGCAGTCAGCTTTTTCTAATGGAAATTGGGGAGGGATAGACATCTCTTACCACCAAGATGGAAATCATCATCTAGAGATTAACATCTCTGCACCTTTTATTTTAGACCCATCAGCTAAGTGGTGTGTATTAGGAACAGCTGAACTACACAGGGTCAACTAGACAGGATTAATATTCTGCTTCCTTACTTTGCCTGCACTATTGTCAAATCTGAGTGGCAATGCTCAATTTGGATAAAAGTAAATGTACTCTCCCAGAGACACACAGAAATCCATGTTTTAAACAGCATTGTGACTCCTTCTGGAAAACAGCAGGATAAACTTTGCGTACAACCCACACCACATGCACAAAGATAAATGCAACCTTCACCTGACTGTCAATTTCCAGCAAGGACAACTTTTTTTTTTTTTTCCTTTTAAAGAATTGAATTGCAATTTTTCTAAGAAAACAGTGCTTTTGGGAAATAGGAACAATATCGCACCAAGGCAAAAGTAACAGGTCAAGTACATGAGTGGGTGACCTTACTGTGATCATTCTACCTAAGAGATTTCACAACAGTTCCATTCCCTGGCAGAAAGCTCAGAAATGCAGCAGCACTAGAAACCCAGAAACACTACGGTGACTCACTCGTGTTCCATCAACTTAGATGCTCAGGGGGAAACAATAAAGGCATCAAACAGGACACAGAGCAGCCAAGCAGATGCAATATGGCAGCACAAGCTGGACTCAAGCCATAGCTCCTAACACTGAATTGCTGGCGCCTCACTTTCTGCCTTGCACCACACATCTCATAAAATAAGCCCTCTTTTAGCACAGGTTTGACCTTCTCCTGAATATTACTGATAACCACAGGTATTCTCAGAACACAAGCTGATCATGGCATACCGATGACAAAGAAAACAGCACAGGGAGATTTTACGTTCCGACACTCCTGGCCCTAAACATACAGAGAAGTGAGGGAAACATCTCCAGCAATGCAGGAAAACTCAGACAGAGCAGCTGTATAAACCTGAGAAAACAGGGATCACAGAGAACAGCATGACTAGCATGAAATGAGAGCACAAACAAGCCTGGAAGGCTTCAGGTCCTCTTGCAAGCAGAAGGCAGCTAGGCCCCTTAAATCACACTCTATATGCTCCTGTGCTCTGCTATTGGATTGGCAAAAATAAAATAAGAACAAACAGTCAGGGGACAGAACTAGGACAGCTGCAGCCCCCTTCTCTCAGGTGCTCCCAGCTCCAGCTTTCAGTATTTGCCTCTCTTCAACCCTGCCCATGACCCCCTCTCAGTTACTCCCCCATATGACTTGTTCCACACCACTCTGCAGAGACACTGACACACACTCAATTTCATCAGTGACAAACATAAGCAACAGAAAATGAAGAGAGAAGGCTCCTTCTCCCTTCCTCCTCCTGTGTCATTAAAGTATCACTGTTTTTAAAGTGATGTTTTACATCACTTTAAAAACATCTCTGATGTTTTTAAAGACAGAAAACAGACAGGAAATTAAATGGGAGGGTGTAAAAAAGTGTCTGGAACAATATACAGCGTGTGCAACACCTCTTCTCTTCCATGAGCGGCAAAAGTAAACAACACCTTCTCTGGCAGGAGCAACAGGGCTGTCTTATGTAATCGGGGGATGGAGGGAAAGGAAAGGGTCAGGAAAAACACACACTGCCCAGTACTCAGAGAAGAGCTCCTTTCAGCAGCCATGAGTAAGAAGACTGCAGGAGTGACAGCTTTGCTACCTCCCTGCCCAGCTGGCTCTCTGACCTGCCTAGAAGCAGCGTCCAACACCACGGGAAAGGCTGGCTTTGTTTCCGACACTGCTGGCTGGTGGCCTTATACACAGGATGACAGAACGCTGCTTTCCTCACAAGTTATGATGGGGCAATTTATTTTCATTGGCATCAGCAGAGAAGGAGAGCCAGTCTGATCCACCCTGCAGCAGCAGGACACTGTGAAAGGCAATTTTGCACACGTACCTCATACAGTCATAACACACTCATACACCTCATACAGTCATTGCACACACCCTGTCTTAGAAGGAAACCATTCAACAGAGACCTCTGCCTTCAAAAGATGAACTCAGGCATCTACAGCCAGAATTTTCAACCTTCCATACGCATCATCCATGTGCTGTTACATCAAAGTAAAAGTTTTGTTTGTTTTGACTCCCTTCATGGCTATCACCTCCCCACTCTCTTACATTCCCACAGCAGTCAGCCCCATAAAGTCACAGGAGGATTTTCCCAACCCGTTGGCATCATTTCCTCCTTGCTACACCCTGTCCTGTCCATGTCACTCAGAGAAGCTGCAGGCTGTTTGCTGGGTAGAACCTAACAGATCATTCCAGTCCATCAATCCTTGCTGACAAGTCAAGGCCAGACTAGAGAGCAACAACTTTCTGTGCATCTGTGGCAATTGAAACCATTCCACAGTAACTCTAGAAATACCAACAGTCACGCTTTGTTCTCATTACCTGCACACAGGCATGCACTTGCACTCACAGGTACCAAACACCTCACTGACTTCTTCGCTTCCCAGTCCCTCCAATTTGTTGTGTCCACTCTGACCCTTAACACTCTTGCAGCTTGGCATATAGGATTTCAGAAAACCTTCTTTCTCCACAAAACTTCCAGCTTTCAGTGAGTCCCTCACACACCAACTCTTCCAAACTGTGGCTCAGAAACAGGTCCTGTTTGCCACAACATCCATGCAGCTCACCAAATGCTTAGCTCTATGGTGGCACCATCACATGTAAACCCTCACATATGGCAAATCAAAACAAGAAGCTCCAAATAAAAATTTTTAAAATAAATTAATAAATAAGAAAAAGAACTCTAAGCAAACAACTTAAATGACTGCTAAACCCATCAATGTATCAGCTGCAATAGCAGCACTTTGGAGAGCATTTTTCTCGGGCTTTTTATTATTACTATTATCTTATCTGCAGAAGGCAAGCCAAGAAAACACAGAAATAGATGGAACCAAGCCCTGCATCTAAGCAAGCTCTCTAGAAGCAAATACAGACACGTTTCAGGACTGGCAGAACACTGTACTGAAATTAAGCGGCGTGGGTTGTGACAAACACAATTTTTCAGATCTGGTAATGCATGCCAGTGAATAAAACTTCCATAGGCTGTACAGCAGCACCTAAATATTTGTCCTACTGATGTTCATCCATAGCTGGCACACATTCAGAGATTACAAAGACAAAGCCAAACCAAAGCTCAGACTGACTTTTCTACCTTCAATTTGCATTGCACTTTTCCCTCCAGGGATCTTTCATGGCTTGATTTGGATTCCATCCCAGCTCAGTCCCAAACAGAGAGATGTATCAAATAATTTCAACACACTGACACATTTCATTTTGAATTTAGTATTTGAAATTACTTTGAATGCATATTGGTGACATTTCTATACTCTTCTTGATAACTTTTTAATCCACCCATTTCTCATCCCATGGGTAGAGTGTAGGGCAGCAGTACTAAATTAAAACCAGAACACTGCACCAGGACAGAATTAAAGCTCTCTGGGTGGAATACTGCTTGCCCATGGGAAACTAAAACTTCATCACTAGCTATTCAAAATTTGGTTGTACCAAATACTGTCCACCATGAGCAGGACACAGCCATGAGTCAGCAACAAAAGGAGACTCCATGAGGCAAATAAGGTAGTCCTGACATACCTGCCTCTGCAGTGAAAGGCATGTAAGGGGACAACTAAGTACCAAATACCTTGCAAACATAGAGCAAATATGAAGGGCCAAAGCAACTCTGCAACTCAATCAAAAGCCTGCCAAAAGAACAAACTACATACCTACAAGAAGTACCACCAGGAGGGGTCATCACAGCAATTCTCCTCACTGTAACAAACAACTAAGAGAGCAGTAAAGGACAGCTGGCTCACCCAAAGCAGCACTTCCCTTCAGAATGACTTCCATGCATGGTCAGTGGGGCTTCCATAGCCAAAACTCACAGAGTGCAAAAGCAGTCTGACTTTGGATGAATCTTTGCTAGGGCTGAAACCTGCAGAGGTGAATTGGGTGCACAGAGAAAGAACTCTAGCAAGGGAACAAAAAAAGCCACAAAACAAGGCTTAATAAACTGTAAATACTTTCTTACAGAAAATCTTGTGTGTTCTTACACTGGCTAAAACAATGGCCGAGAACTGGTTCTCCTTTCATAATACAGTACAAAAGAACCTGAAACCAATATTGTTTGGCAACGGCTCATCATGTGCCCCATGAATTAAGGCCTTGACAATAACCCAGCAGCCACAAGGCTTACGACAGCCTTCTCAGGAACTTACGAGAATTTGACTTCTTTCCAATAAGGCCCTTAGGCTCCCAGAGGAATCCGCAAACAGCTTTTCAAGCCCTAGGAGTCAAACCAGTGACAGTAAAAAGAGGATACCCAAAAGGCACTGCAATGACAGTCACACAGCAGAGCAGGAATGCAGGCAAGCAATAAAACTGATGCTAAACAGATCCACAACAAACCGGCCCCAACTATAGTTTAAACAGTTTGGCACTGCCAAAATGAAACGGTCATTTACTGACAGAGAGCAAAGAAACGTAAAAAACCTCAACAGAACTGCAAGAGATCACAGACAAATTTCAGAAAGCCAAACACCACATCTAGACAAAGAAAGCTTCTCTTCTACTTCTGAGAGTAACTGTGTCCTCACCTCTAGCAGGGGACCAGGATGTTCTGGGCAGTTCTCACTTTCTGCTATAAAGGCATTCTATTAGCCATTCCCCAAGTAAGAAATTCTCTTGTGTGTGACAAAGAAGTCCTAGCCATCCCAGAATCCCTTTCCTCCAGATGCCCTAATTCCATGACAAAGGCAGAATGCCCGAACAACAGTAGCACTACAAGCAGAGCCACTGCAGCACAGCTCCAGCCCACTACCCACCACGACTGAAGTTAAGAATGCTGAAAAGAGGGCACCATGCTGGCGCTTCTCTACAGTAGCAATAGCTCTTCTGTGCTCCACTCTTCTTCAATCCATAAAGTGGCTGCACATGTCCTGGCAGACAGGACAGAAAGCCATTCTTTCACCAAGATACCATTTTGTTTTGCAGAACAGAAGGAAAAATATATTTGTTCTGCAAGTATTTTAAGAAGATCAATGATTTCTGCTTTAAACTGACCCCACACACTGCAGATCTTACTCAACAGAGACGCAGGAAAACACCTTTCCTTTGCAGAAATGCAAATACACCCAAACACACCTCTGGCCCCACTGCAGACAGGTGGCATCCTTTGTGTAACACTGCCCACGGCTAAGATTCACCCACACTGCAGATAAACCGCTGCACAACTCAGTTATTACAGAGCTAAACAGAATTTATACACACATTCATCTCCCAAGGCTTCTCACTACCACCAGAAAAAGCAATCTTACACAGGATACAGGCACTTTCTTAATATTAAGCTTTTTAGCTTCTCTACTGAGAAAGGCAAATGTGATAAATCAAGAAAAGAAGCAAAGCAGCTTGACAAGGTCATGCAGGGGGCTTTTAGGAAAAAGCCATGGCTGGGGGGACAACCCAAGGTAAAGAATCCATATGTCTGTGCTCTTAGCATGTCACTCATCAGGCCAGGTGGATACAAGGGTAAAATAGAAAAAAGATGTCTTTGTTTGTGCCTATTTTGAAGAAAGCAGATGTAAGCAATCAAAATAATTTGGAGGTGCCTAAAACATCCTAAAGGAGAGAGGGGAAAAGTGCTCTCCAGATAGTTTTGGGGAGAGCAGAGATATATACAGTAAAGTACGCTTTCCAGATCAGACACAACTTTTAGGTTTGCAGTTTGGTTTGCAGCTTGCCTTCAACCTTGATCTCACAGTTCTTTTTATTTAGGCCAAAAATTAATGCAAAACCCCAACCAAACCCAGCAGTCCCTGGGCACAGCTCAAGCAGCCTATTGTTCCAGGAGGACTTATCAATCTCCACAGACAACCCCCTCTGATCAGGTTGTATGATTGAAGGCTGTACTTTATTATTCCCTCACACCACGACCAAGCGAAGCAGCAGCAGCAGGAGTATCAGATCAGACAAAGGAGCCGCTGCCCTTCAGAGCAGGCTCCTGGGTAAGTGCTCCCTGATGTGCACACGGGTGTGATTTTGCTGTGCACAGGAGGAACGTAGAGTAACCACGCCGCGTGTGCCATGACTGACTCAGTTCAGAGAGTCAATGCAACGCAAACCCAGGAAATTCAGAAGTCAAGTTGGCCTCATATCCTGAATTTATTACAACTTCTAGACTATTTAACCCAGTATGGTGCAGCATTCCCAAACACTATACAAATGCCAAAGAGTGCTGAAATGCTGGGTAGATGCAAGAGATGATGGACAACTCAGTGAAAGCAAGCCCCCCACAGCTCAGTGCCAGCTCCACCATGCTGTGTTCCACCACTGTGCAGCCCTCAGGGCTTCTCTGCAGCGAGCTGGAGACCTTCCCTCAGTCCTGGGGCTACCACACCCCACAGCTTCCCAACGCTCCACTACACCAGTGCTATCGTGTTATGATTAAAATGCTGGAACTGGCTCTTGAATAAAAAGGAAATTCACCTGCAAGCAAAACAACTTCAAAATCCATATTCATAAAAAGTGTTTGAGGAATGTAGAAGCCTCTCTCCTTTACCCACTGAAACGCAACAGTCCTTGGTCTTTCATATAAAACATGCCGCAATTTCTTTCTTTCCTGCAGCGCAGTCACCGTTCATGCATCTACCACTGTATTACCTCAATATTTTTGCTCAAAAAAGCACTTCTCTAACAAAAAGGAATTCACTCGTACAAAGCAAACTGTATTACTTCTGCAAAATTTCATTTGAGAATCCACAGCTAAAGTGCAGGACCCCTATGGTTCTCAGTTCTGCAGCACGATAGCTTCAGCATCCCTTGTGAGATGAAGCATGTCACCTTAATGCATGCTTAAGGTGAGAGAACAACCAAGCTGATGGGCTTCATCACCCTAAGGACACAGAAAGTGACATACTTAATCTGATGAGAGGCACTAAAGCAGCGCCTCTTAATATTTTATGAAACATTTGGCTGTTTTTAATTTTAAAAACAGCAGTTCAATAAACAAAGCAATGGAGGATTCCCTGTGGATGGCACTATGATAGGTGCACAGCAGCCCAGTCTTCTGAGTGATAACATCATACCCAATGCATCAAGTCTGTCCTCCCCATATCCATGCTGGAAGGTCTGTACACTGGGAGGTCTCAGGCTCTGCACATCACCAGGGACTTTTCCAGAAATAGCTGTCTTTCACCAGAATACAGTGCATAGCAGAGGCAGCTTTGAAAATGGTTTAAGACATCCAGCTTTCACCTAGCACCCTAATCTGGACACAACAGGCTGGCATGCCCAAGATGAAGTTGTTTTAATCAGAAAAAATACATTTGCCAGTTCTGGTACAAGATTACAGACACAGATTTACATGAAACACAAAATGCAAGCATCCCACTTCATTACTTCTGCACACCTGCTTCCTTAAGCAGCCACTACTGGCCACTGTCAAGAGATAAGGTACTCAGCAAGATGGATCTCTGCTCCTTCTTATAGCAATCACTTTCTATTCCCACTCCCATGAAGGCTTGCAAGGTGCAAGACTGGCCAAAAGACAAATGGAAGAAAAAGTCCGAGCATCAAGTTTGACTACAGACATAAGCATCTCCCAAAGGTCCAAAGGAAAGCCTTCAGCAGAGCCTGCTCTTTAATCCTCTGCTCCAAATACATCCATCACCATTTACAAGAGAACCTTAGAGACAAGACTTAAAAATAAATTAGACCATCTTCCCCCCTATTCCTTTTCATTGGAGTTCAGAAACTCATACGTGCCATGGTAAAGTACTACAAGAGGGATGGCTTCCTACAGTGTCTTTAGAGATAAACCCTGATGGGAGGGGACCTGTGTATACACCCTGAGAAAAAGCTTCCCAGGCAAAGGCAGGAAGCATATCAGAGACAAAAGCACATCCATGAGCTCAGTGGGAATACACAGCCCACTCACCATGGAAGAACATCACCTTGGGGCTCCTCCCTTCAGGCATTAATAGTTGACAAGTCCTGCCCTCACCTCAACTACGCAGTCCATTCTTCACTCTGGGGAAAAAAAGATTTTGCAGAAATTAAAAGCATTATCCCAAGAAAGGGGATTATTTTGTCATCTGAGGACACTTACATGGAAGAGCAGAGCTGATGGGCAGTCTTGTGATCTTTCTGATTAAAATGCTGCCTCAGGATATTACTCTCCCCCTCCAACATGAAACAGTCAATTAAGCTGTGATATATTCATGTAATAAAGACTTTTTCTTATAAAATATGTCAATCTAAGACTAGCAATATTTTTGCCTTGAAGTCACCTTACTAAGAAGAAACATGACAGATAAATCCAGTCTTAAACTAGTTAAATACTGGCATCTGAGGAAACAAAAAAGTAGGGACTAGACAGGTCTATTTTTCAATCCCATCACATTGCCTTTTTTTTTTTTTTTTTTAAAGGAGGGGGTAAGGGGACTTCATTTCCATGAAGAGCCATCTTACCCTTTAATTATTAATTTTATATACATGTGCATATAAAATTATATATACACACACACAAGTATACTCACCTTTCGCCTACAGCAACCTCTACAGGTACAAGAGCATATTAAACTGAACAGCACAAAAATCTGTTCATGGCCTCAGACACAATGGTGTCAGATGATCATCCTGATGACTCTCAGACGACTCTCTTACACCACGTAAAAAAAAAAGTCATTATTGAAACAAGAACTGCCTTTGGTGGAGCATCCACCCCTAGCCAGATCCAGCTATGTTTCTCCATAGCCATGTCCTGCCTCCAAGGGTGCAGTGGAACAGCTCTTGAACACAAGATGCAGGGATGGCTCCATAAATCTTAGAAAGTTACAGAAAGCCACCACTGCTCACCATCTCCTCCCAGCTTGCTGGCAGGAGCAATCCCTAAACATGCCACAGAGATCCTCAAAGACATCTTTATGAATGCCTGGATGCTGTCAGAGTCCCGAGCAAGAGAGCACTATCCCAGCATCCCAACTCCTGTCCAGTGAAGCAGAACAAAATCTCTGCCCCACAAAAATAACATCAATAACAACATCTCTGCCCCCTTCTCAAGTAATAGGCAGTGATCTTTATACCTAACACTAGAACATCTTAAATCATTTTATGGGAAAACATTTGCATTTCTGGATGCATCTACAGGACTTCCTCATACACTCTATTTAGCAGAGACATCTGTTACTCAACATATATATATATTTCATCTAAATCCCACCCTCTGAATCCTTTCCATCAGTTGTCACTAATGAAGCTTTGTGTGCAAAACCAAGTGCATTCTGCCCCCATTAGGAAGCCAATTACAGCAGGAAAAACAAGCAATTAACAAGGTGCAAAATAAACGTCTTGCCACCTGCCTTTTAATAGCAACCCCACTTCAAACAAGTCACAGTCTCAGCATAGCTTACAGAATTGGCAACTGACATTATATATGTATTTATGCAGCAGCTGTTCTTCATTGCAACAAATATTACAGGCTTACCAGATAAGGTCAGCATATTTAAAAAAACATATAGCAAGTATTAAAACCTGCTTTGAGGCCCCAAATGTTGCTTTTAATGAAATCAGCAGCATCAGGCTTGTGTGGTATTACAGTAGAGCTGCAGTCACATCCCCAGCTTAGAGAGATTTCTCCTCATTTCTCCTCGCTTAGCGGCTTCAGTATTTGTTTCACTAAATCCAGGGGACTGAGCAGCTCTTAAACAGTGTGTGGGGCAACTAACAACACAAAGCTCTACACAGCAAAGTCTTTTCCATCATTCCTGCCTCTCCTTGGCCTTCTCCACCACCTCCCTACCATCACTACACACAATTGCACTGTGGGACTGGGGGAAGAAAGTCACTCATACAAAAAAAAAAAAAAAAAAAAAAAAAATCAAGAGGAAAACAAATCTGTATTCCATCTCAGTCTTTGCTCCTTAAGCCTTCATGGTTTAAATGGGAAAGGAGGACTTCCAAAGACACAGTACCTAGCTCCAGAGGGAGCCACTTTCCTTTGCCTTTTGTGGAGCAGGATGAATGACACAGTTCCAAGTAGTTAACCAGGACTAGAGAAAGCCCAAGAGTAAGCCTGCAGGATTTAGCAAACTTGGAGTGGAAAATGTGCCTGAAAAAATAACAGCCAAGCTTCATCCTGCATGTTTGTTTGTTTTTGTATCTTTCCCTCTTGCTCTGACTCTCTACTGCTATGTAAATTATTTATATACATTAAACTTTCCATGTCACATTTCAGTTCCTGACTAATGTCCTACTTAACCACTCATTTCACAATTCATGTGAGTCTCTTCCTCTTAGGATTCTTCCCTCTCTGGCCTCGTTGGGATCCAAGGAGTAAAACACTGAATACAGTAGTTTTGCAATCATGAGCAGGATTCTAAGTGTTAGCTGGAGATGGCGAGAAAATTGTTAGCATTCTTTCTGTAAGTGATCACAAGGAGCAACAGGGAAGAGAGCTTTTAACTCCAAGCAGGGCCAACGGGGCTACCCACAGCTTTACAGAAGTCTGCATCATGATCGATAGTACTAAAACAATCCTTCACTGAAGAGTTCTCCTAAAAAATCCTGAATTTAAATAACAATTCACTACCCTTGAATAAAACTGCCAAGTCAGGTCTTAGAAGACCCATGTCTTCACTTCTGGTCATTATCTACACATACACAGAATAAGCAGCCAGAAGAAGGGGAACAATGACAGGAGGTGAAAAGTCGTGAAAGGTCAAAATTTTCCAGACTCATGAGGGTGCACACCTAAACCTGACCTACTGCAACCCACAAAGCAAAAAATACGTCTCAGCTACCAGTTTCTCACGCTACCAGTGCAAGTAGAGAGATCTCATGAGTGTTTCCTCCAGCCCTAATTACAGAGACAAGGTCAGAAAAGACACAGTCTGCCAGCATGAGCTGCAGGAGGTCATATGGCCACTCTAGCTATAAAAGTATTTTAGGAGTAGTTCAATCAGTCAGGTCGCTTAACTGACTTCATTTTTGTTTGTTTTTTAAACAAGCAGCAATATTTTCCCTTGCATTTTGTGGATGGGAGAACAGGAAGCAGGGTCTACTCCTTAGTCATCAGCCTAGGATTTCAGTACACATCACTAACAATGCCATGGAGCAATGATGCCTAGCTGCATTTTATAGATCTAAACCCACCAAAAAATGGCAAGAAGGAGCCTCATGCCAACAGTAACAGTGGGAGAGAACACTGTCAGCTTTCAGAAGTTGTTCAGATCACAGGAAGAAGGCGGGTGTATTATCTGCACTGCCTCACAACAAATCTGCACGTGACAGAAGCTGCTCCAGCTGCACATCAAGCAAGCAGGCCACAGTTCTCAAGCTTTCCTCAACTCAGTTAATTCTAGGGCAGTCTCTTCTGCTTAATTCTGACAAGGGCTCCAATGGGTTTTCTGACCACCAGGCTGCCTGAAGGCCCAAGGAATCAGCAATTTGGGAACTGCCGCTTATTGAAGGTGGCAAGAGACCAGAAACGTGGTAAGAACTTACTGTGAAAAAGAGTTGCACTTCTAGTTCTAGGAGATGGGACTTCAATTCCTGCTATTCTTCTTCAAAGGATGCCTAAAGAGACCCAATTCTTGAATTCTTTCTGCCCTCTTCAAAAGGATAGTTGAAGAGGCCAAATTTGACTAAACACTAACAGCTGAGTGTAATCAGTACCCAGCTCACCTGAACAACAGTAGAAAGCTGGTAATACCACAAATGGCCCGAGCTGCAGTCCCTCTAATCAGCATGAGCTACAGCCCATAAAACACTGACTAATTCCCAAATAGTCACATGTGTGCACATTCCCCCACAGCTCTTCTAAACAGACTTCTGCAGTTTGGCAAAAGGTCAGATTAAGCAGAGGATATATGAAGTTAAGCAGAGAATGTTTTCAGTATGTAGCAGTCTCTCCAGGTCATAGATCATAAAAATCTTTACAGTTTCTAGGATCAAAGCAGCTACGGCCATGAAAGATCTATTAGTTCATTAAGTTCATCACCCAGCCAAAGCAGGTTACCCAGAAAAGACATGACAAAGTTAAAGTAATGGTGTGAGAACAAGCCGAGTACATTTTTCTTTGAAAAAAAGACGCTGAGCAAAGCCAGATATGTGAACTAGGTCCAAAAGTTAAAGTTCACTCTTGTTTTTAAGAAATAAGCAAGCACATTTCTACAAGACAGCTATAAAATGCTAACCTATATCTAATGATGTAGCTTAGCTATCAAGACCAGCTCCAGCCCCTTTCTCACTCTCAGTTGCAAATTTCCATCTCCAAACACAAATGCCTTTTACAACATAGTTCAGTAGGAAAATTACTTTGGAGCCCTGGTGCTGAAAATGCATCAAAGCACAATCTTCAAATTCTCAACTCCCCACCCCCTCCAGCCCCCAAAAAAAGAAAGAAATCAAAGGATAAAAAGGAAAGACACAGTTTGGCTCCCACTGGCCTACAATAATGATCATAATCTAGAGATCGCAGGAGGTTCGTCTACCCTCCATGCCAAGTCAATTCGCTCCATTCACAACTGCGCATAATTATTCCTGGGACTGCAAAAATTACTGTCTTTTCACTAGCAGTAGAATTGTAAAAATGCTTTCAACCTCAAGCCCTTATTTATTAAAACAAAACTACTTGCTCTTTTATGGTTCACGTTAAGTCTGGCATTTCTGTGCAGAGGGTCAATAATCCAGTCGTTCAAAAAATAGTCACGAAAGACGTATTAACATAAGCTGTGCATTAAGACACAATTATTTATATGCCTGACAGTAATGACTCTGCGCTGTGCACTCTATCAACTCACAGATACTTTAACAGGAAAATAACAACACTTTGGGAGAATTTTTGCTCTCCCAAGGACAATTAGCATAACGCTAACGCTGAAACGCGAGTGCAATAAGGACTGACAGAGTAATGCTTCATTCCAGAGTCTCCAGAACAGCGGTGCCTCTCCCCCAAAGTTTGTACCCACCACAGCACGCTTCTCTCTGCTAAGCACACACAGCCCGTGCTTCATGCTTCCCCAATCCTCAGATTAACGAAATACGAGTAAAGCGGTTTCAAAATGCATTATCCTCTGCCACCAGACCTCCCCGGCGCGGGTGCCCAGCGGCACCGGCTGCGTTGCCGGCAGCCAGCCACTGACAGCCACTAACTGCCCCCGAGCCAGGGGAGCGGCCCCGGACACCGCCGAAAGGCTCCTCTCGGTGCGGGCACTGCCGCGACAGCAGGCGGTACCCGGGGGCAGCGCACACCTCTGGGCACTCAGCCGCGCACAGGTCACACCAGGGCGGAGCAGCACCCCAAGTTAACGGGACGGCGCCGCGTCCCACCTGGCCGCGGAGTTTGGAAACTCTAGGCAAAGCCGCCGCCGCCGCAGCGCCCGCAACTTGGCCGGGGCTCGAAGGCGAGTGCCACCAGAGAGACCGCGCCTGTCCGGGCTATGCGGAGCCGCGGAACAGCCTCGCAGCGCCGGGAGCGGGCTGTGCGCTGGGCTGCGCCGCCACCTCCCGCCCGAGGGAGCCCCCGAACCGCGGGCAAACAGCACCGAGCGACGCCGCCGATGCGCTGACAGGGTCGCGACACGGCGACAGCGGCGTGTCCCACCACCCCCCGTTCCCCTGCCCCGGGGGAGCGAAGGATACGCCGCGCCGGCGCCCCTGCCACACCGCTGCCGCGGGTCGCCCCGGCTCGTCCCTCAGCCCTGCCCGCCAGGATGCCCACCCTTCACCCCTCCGCCGGACTGGGCGGGCGGCTGGCGCGCCGCAGCCACCAGTTGCGCTTCCCGCTGCGGTACCTCGGCCAGGACGGGATGAGAAGTCCGCCCGCTGCCGAAGCCCTCTCGCAATGCAACAAGTGCCCGCCCGGGCGCGGCGGGAGGAGGCGGCGCGGGGGCGGTCGCGGTGCCGCCGCTCAGCGCTCGGGGCGCCC
>WEKY01060558.1:170687-220843 GCA_013390045.1 Picathartes gymnocephalus | reverse complement strand
GAGCGGGGCGCCAGGGTCGGGATCGGGGCCCACGGGCGGGAGCGGGGCTGGCCGCTCGCCTCCAGAGAGCCCTCGGGACCGGGCTCCTGCAGCCCACAGCCGCCGTCAGGCCAGTGCGTGCCGGCGCAGGGCCGCGCAGCCCTGAGCGCGGTGTGTCCGGTCGCTTCGCAGGGGTTTGACGCTGTGTTTGTGTCGTTGCAGGCACCGCGCAGAAATGATCATCCCGATCAGGTGCTTCACGTGTGGCAAAATAGTGGGGAACAAGTGGGAAGCCTACCTTGGCCTTCTGCAGGCGGAGTACACGGAAGGGTGGGTTTTATTTCTGTGTTCTTGGAGTGGCCTTGGGTGAGATACACAGTGCGTAAGATCCCAGACCTGTCGGGGTTGGAAGGGGGCTCTGGAGACCATCTCGTCCAACCTCCTTGCCAAGGCAGGGTCAGAAACAAGAGTGCAGGGTCGTGGCGTCATGAAAGAGCCATAGAGAGGCTAAAAACCACAGGTACATTCTGAGACCGTTTAACCAAAGGTTAGAAATTGTAATAGGCAACAAAGCACTTGTTTCCCGACTGAATCTTTCAGGGCAGCAGTATGGAAGGTGCTAAGTCACTGCCCTTGTACCCAAAACATTCCCAAATATGTAACTCTGTACTGCTGCTTTCTCCCCTTCCATACACCCAACTTTGACACCAACGTGATGGGTTTTATAAAGGAAGAGAAGGAAAAAAGTTACAAGTGTAAGAAGTGTTTAGCGTTTTGTGTTTCTTAAAGCATTTTAACGAAGGTTGCTAACCTTATTTGTAAGTACTGGTTTGCTAGAGGAAGGGGAAGTTTTAACTGCTTTAGATACCCCACTGGTTGTCCTGACAAGTCTGTGTTAAAAAGTCTGTGCATCCTTTGCGTAGCCAGAGTTTCTACTTTAACTATGGTGACACTACCTCAGAAGCTTTGAGAAGGAAACTTGAGAAATGCTTACATTTTCATCATGTTTAAATATGAAACAAAAAAAAAAAAAAAATCCATGGATGTTTGCAATTCAAAGGAGTGAAAAAGAAGTTAGAAATTTAAGTGATGTTGAAACTGTTAAATAGAAAATAATTTGGTTTGCATTCAAGTGGTTGGGGATCTTAATAGTTCTTACAGGTAAATCCATTTCTTTCATATATGGAGTTAAAAGCATTACAGTACCATGGATTGCTAATTATTTCTCACTCATACTGCAGTTTACCAGGAATTTTTTGATAGTGCTTCTGCCTTATACACTAGGCATTACATTTTAATATTTTCCCCATCTTCATTACTCCTCTGCTTTTGTATAGGAGTTTTGTGTCGTCATTGACAAATGCTCACTTGAAAACAATTGTTGAGGTCACTGGCTTGATTCTGGGGTGCTTGTTCAAACTAGTACAATTACAGTGTTGTAAGAACTAGAGTTTGTAGATATCCAACAGCCAAAATCTTACAGTGCAGTACTGGAATCACTGGTAATGGTGGTTTAAGAAATGGATGGACAAAATGGAAAAACTTCTAAAGAATCAGTCATTAAAAAAGACACCCACACCTTTCTGTTTGTCCCTTAAAAGTGCTGTTTTTCCACCAGTCCTTGGAAGCTGGAGGGAAAGGCACATACAACTAAAATTATCTTAAAGTATATAGTATGACTTTGAAAATTGTAATTAATGTTAGTATTTTGCATCTCTGATAACTGCAGTTGAGAGTTCAGAACTCTTCAGACAGTTCTTAAAATTTACCTATCAGCAGACATCAGATGCTTTTGTTCACAAATGTTTTGGAAAATTTAGGCATCATGTGATGTTATTTATAAACATTCTTTAAAAAACAACACAGTCTGCTTATAATTCTCTAAAAGAAGAAGTTTTGCAGGTGCTGTCCTAGAGTGAGCAGCCCTGCTGGACTATCAACAGTTGCGAGGACTGAGTGACATCAGAGAAGCTGCTGAAAGTTGGCTCCTGCAGTTAGATTGTACTACTTGAAACCAAACGACCTTTTACCATGGTCCAGTTTAGGCAGAGGCTTCCTTTCAGTCCTTTGTATGTTAGAAAAGTGTCCATTGGCTTCTTCCTACAGGAGAATTACAAGTTCCAGGAAATTAAGTTTGTTTTAAGCAAACACGTTATTGTTGGACTGCATTATATCAATCTAAAGACCTGAGATCAGTCATGTCTCGTGAATGTCACATTCTCAAGGAGTATCAGTCTGGCTTTATGGTTCATAGGTGGGAGCTAAAGATCTTGGTAGTATCATTATCTTTAGGAGGTCTGATAGCCACAGCCATGGAAGACAAGTGTAGTGGTTTGGGCTAGGATAACTCAACATCCTGTACCCAAGTGTAAGAATCTGGAGCAGTCACTCAGAAGGAATTCAGTGGAAAGACTGTAAAACACTGATTTCTGATCAGTCTGCACATACTTACTTGTATATATATGGGGGGCAGGTTGTATAACTGGGTGTCTTCTCTAATGGGAACTGGGAAGGATTTTAGCCCTCCTCAGAATTAGCATCCCTGTGTGGGGGAGGTTGCGTTCCAAGTTATTTTAGTTTGTGTATATCTCACCTTTTTAGCGTGGCTCAGATCTTAAATTTATCTTGTGAAATAGGCAAGAATCATCCTCAGTTTACAGAAACATGTTAAAACAGTGCCCTCTGAAAGCTGTGGCAGCTGGGGACCCTTCTCAGCAGCAGGTCCTGTGCTCTGGCCGGTTCGAGAATGGGCAAACACTCTGTCAGCAGCACTAAGTGGGAAAGGCCATTAACAGCACATGCTGAATTTCTGTCTGTCTTTGAACTGCAAACAAATTTTCCTCTACGACTGAGCTCAAAGTAATCAGTGTGTTGCTTAGGAAACGCTTACAAGTGGTTCTGACTCACTTCATCCGTTATGTGTTTTAATTGTTGTTCGTTAATAGAGATGCCCTGGATGCCCTTGGCTTGAAGAGATACTGCTGCCGCAGAATGCTCCTCGCCCATGTGGATCTGATTGAGAAGCTTTTGAATTATGCACCCCTGGAGAAATGAGATGGAAAAAGCACTGTGCTGCAAGCCATGTGGAACGTATCTCTAATTTAAACTGGAAACTGGACTTCGGGCACTAAAGGATGAAAGCCAACTGTAGTGCAACCATCAAGAGATGTTTATCTTCTGGATAAAATACTGCCCCAAGCCACTAACCTCTTACAAGGAAACAAAGGAATGATGAAGTCCACTTAACCAAGATTTAGAGATTAAAAGTTTGCATTCTTCTTCTTAAATCTGTGTTTGGAGTTGTGAATTTCTAGATGGTTCTGCCAGTAAAAACAAATGTTGTTCACGTGGAAAAACTATTATATTTCATTAAAATGTTGAAATAAAGGACGTTTTCCCCTTGTAGCCTTCCTACAGTTTCTGGATAAAGTTAAGTGTACTCTTCGATCTTGCTGGTTACCTTAAGGATGGGGTACTGCTGAGTACCTAGTTCAGTGTCCTGCACTAGGCAGGCAGGGGTTAGAAACAAAGGACTGAATTGTGGTTCGAGTGATGTAGAAGTGGATAAGTTTATGAGGCACTGCTCCAGAAAGCTGCTGGAGCCCCCCGAGAACACCTCCCACCGCAGTAAAAGTCAACTTGTGGTCTCTACCCCAATCCCCCACTGGGGCTGCTGTATGATAAAAACAGTGATTCACATGGTGCAGTGCCTTCATGGAAGCAAAACATGTCTGAGCGTCTCCACGGAGAGCACTGGATGTGAGAATTGAGGCGTGCTGGTGTGAACAGGATCAAAGTGCTGATGCTGCCAGGCACCTGCACCCCTCTCTGGCTGGTACAGATGCTTTCCACCGCTCCTCATTTCAGCGACTTCACATTGCGCTGCCTGTGTGCTGAGGTGCTGCCCAGACCAACAGAGAGGGGCTGAAACTGTGGGAGGGCAGCTGGAGCTGCAGGGCTGGGGAAGGTCACCTACACCCAGACAGGCACCAACCCTGCCCAGGGCTCCCACCTTCCTCTTGCACAATCAGCTTGTAAGTTAGATCATGTTTTCACTGTTCTCTGACATCCAGAAAATGCATCATTGTGCATGGTGTGTGCACAGGCAGACACTCCTGTCTTACCTGAAAGAGAAGGAGGCACATTCCTACACCTGTGTGGGTTTAGGATTCTGTGCAAAGGCAGCATTAGTTCATCATTACAGCAGCCCAGTAGAGAATGGGCTGGAAAAGGTGATAATTCCTTAGGATACAGTCTGTTGCTCCTTGGTGCAGTTAAACTTTTGGCACTCATGTATCAGCTGCAGGGTAAGAAGTATCTGTGTGGATTCTTTTCTGTAGTATAAAAAATCTGGTTCGAACAAACTGTCGGTTTATAGAAGGAGTAATTATTTAATGTGCTTACTGGGTCAGACTTTGGGTACCCACAAAGCTTAAAACTAGTTTGTCTCACAAAACAAGAGGCAGGACTGCTGCTTGTCTTTGGCTATCACCCCACCAATCTTTACACTTGAACTTGCTTTTCAATTTACTACAAGGCAGTAGTAGATGTTTCGCACATTCAGCAATTCTCCACTGAAGACATCTTAAAACCTATGCTTTACCATAATGCAAAGAGAATTAAGCAATTCTAGCTTTTGTTTCATAGTTGGTTGGGTAGCTTACATTCTGCATGCCTGCTGTATTAACAAGCTGAATGCACTTTATAGAAACAAACCAAAAAAAGCCCCTCACTTCTCTTTCAGCTATTTTGTAAAAGGGACACTGAACTAGAGGATGACCTTTCCCAAGTGAACTCGTGCAGCACGCTTTTCCCTGTCAGAGTGGGGTGTGACACAGCCCTGCGTGCCAGCCTGTTCACAGATCCATCGGCGGGCCCCGCGCTTGCTCCACAAGCCGCGCTGGGAGCGCAGCAGCCCAGACAGGAACGTCTGGCAGAGGCAGCCATGCAGGAATGCCGTGCAGAAAGCTGGCCTGCATCACTGCCAAGGAACTGGATTAGACGAGCTGACAGGACTTGGTTTCTATCTGCAAAAGCAAGTTTCTAATCTCGTTCGTTCTCTGCTTTAGAATAACATGTTTATCTTCAATGAAACAGCCAAGTTGTCTGATATGAAAAGTTACGGCTCTTAAATACTTCACATGAAAATTCAATTTGCAAAAACACAGCAGGCCTCGTTCAAAAAAATGTGAAGGAAAAAGAAAAACCCACCTTGGTTGTTCTCATTACTATTCTCAAAACGAGGGTGCAGTGGAAGCCAATGGCAGCGTGGTATCACTCCCTCAGACAGATGTTACCCAAGGAGCCACAAAAAGACCTGAGCAGCAAGACTGAGTCACAGCAGGCATTAATATTAGCTCATACAGCCCTTGACACCCTGCATGCATCACAGCTTTTCCTCGGGAATTTGCAAATGCAGCCTTAACCAAAAACAACCATTTTTGTAATGTGGCAAAGCAAACAGTTCATCGTGATCATGTGAAAGGTTGTGTCAAGAGTTTTGTTCTTGGGAGAGTTAGGAGCAGAAGCAGAGCTTAAATCCTGTTGCAGAAAGAGTGTGAAATTTTCAACGGATTTCTATAAATCACATCTTTCACCCCTGCTCATTGGTAACTAGGAAGGTAATTCCCTTTTTGCTGTCACTTCCCCTGTGCTACCTTCTGCAGCAGTTAATAACATAAGAGTATTGGATCTGCTTTCTAACCTGCCAGATGTCTTTGGGAAGAGCCATTAAATATGCTCACAACAACCACACTTTTTCAAGACAATGTAAAAGATGTGTATACACAGAAGAAATAAAAAGGCCTCAGTTTTTCCTCAATCAGAAAAAGCAGCCCTTAACAGAATCAACAGATAGCAGCAGTGGAAAAAAAAAAAAAAAGAAAACAAGATAAATGGTACTGAATATGCAGTCCTTAATCACATGAAGAATTCTGTCAGTCGGAAGTATTTTGAAAAATACAAAAATCCCACCACTCCTCTGCAGTCACTTACTCACTTTACATGTAAAACATTTTGGAAATTTTTCAAGTCTGTCTTGACAAACTGTTGCAGGGCTCCCACTAACCCAGGCCATGGTTTAACCCCTGCCAGCAACCAAGCCCCACACAGCTGCTCCCTCATTTCCCACCAGCGGGAATGATTCTCTCTGGGGAGAGAATAGGAAGGGCAAAAGCTAGAAACTCGTGGGTGGAAATAACAGCAGTTTAATAGGGAAAAGCAGCACACACAAGCAAAGCAAAACAAGGAATTAATTCGCTGCTTCCCATGGGCAGGCAGGTGCTCAGCCACCTCCAGGAGAGCAGGGCTCCATCAGGTGTAACAGTTTCTTGGGAAGACAAATGGCATCACTCCAAATGCTCCCCCCTTCCTCTTTCTTCCCCCTCACTTTACATACTGATATAATTTGGTCTGGAATATCTCTTTGGTCAGCTGGGGTCACCTGTCCCGGCTGTGTCTCCTCCTACCCTCCCATGCACCCCCAGCCTCCTCCCCAGCATGGCAGTACCAAAAGCAGAAAAGGCCTTGGCTCTGTGCGAGCCCTGCTCAGCAATAACAAAAACATCTCTGTATTACCAACCCTGTGCTCAGCACAGATCCAAAACACAGCCCCATACCAGTCACTGTGAAGAGAATTAGCTCTAGCCCAGCCAAAGCCAGCACACCTGGTGTTGGGAAAGCAAGCAGGAGTGTGACAGAAGCCCCTCTGTCACCCAAGCCACAGCCTCCCTTCACACATCACAATCATACCAAAACAAAGAAGAGGTGCCTGCGACATGCGGTGGCAGCTGAGGTCATGAAAGTACAGAGGAACCTGCTCATGGAGCTCAGCATCCTGCGTCAACCTGGAGCATCAGCACCAAGCTGTGTGTGCTTGGAAAGCTTTGTTTCTTGAAATGACAGTTTTAAACAAAAAAATCCTCTTGATCATAATTCTGAGTCCATCTGCAGGAAGGAAGTGGTATGCTTTTGTGCCGATCTGTAATGAGCCTCAGGTTTTATATTTCAAAAGGAATTTTGCTCTGAAAAACCACCTCTTGTGAGGGTGTCACCCCAGGGTGATTTACTGAGAGATGCGTGCTAGGCTTTTGTTCTCCCCATAACTTTTGCCTAAATGCAGTCTGGAATTAGATACTAAAGTCTGGCTTCTTGTATATGTTTCTTGTCCATATGAAGAAACATGAAAACTCTCAAAATCCTGACTAAAACCATCACACAAACCCCCCTAGTTGTATATTTCCATCAAGATGTCTAACTAGCCCTGTGGCTACAAAGCTACATTTCACTGATAATAATCTATGAGAATCCAGAACAGGAGCTACCTCTTTCCCTGCAAATTGCCCTACAAGAAAAATCAGTCCTTGCCCTGACAAAAAACAAAACAAACAAAACCAAAACCAAATAGCCTATTTGCATCTAAAATCAATTTAATTTCAAAGAGTTTCTAACTTCAGTATGGATCCCAGTAAGAAAATAGCATCTCTACTTTGACCCCTCTCAGAGCAGACCCATGTACATCCAGTTGAGCTCAATTAGCCAGCAAGATTTTCTTATTACTGGAACTTCTCAATTGAGACATCTCCGAGATAATGTTGCTTTCACCTGGCTCTGACTGTCCAGAATATGAACATAGTTTTGCATTCCCCTCAATGCTTTTGCACCATGATTTACATTGTGGTTTTGCTTTCAGCTCCAATTTCTATTCAGTTCCTCCAGCCAATGAGAAAGCATATTTAATTGCTCAGTGGGGACAGCACAATAAAGATGTTTGAAAACCCAGGACAGGGAGCACATGGCCAAGCCTTTGGCTCTGCCATGCTGGATGGTTTGATGTGTCGCCCACTGAAGTCTGTAGGAGCCTTTTCATTAACTTCAGTGTGACTTAAAATGACCTGGTAGCCTGTGGTGCCCTACATCACTCGGGTGTCCAGGATTAATCCATTTTGTTAAGTTCTGCTAAGAAAAGCTGTTTGAGGTGCCCAAGCCTTAGGCACTCAAAGAACTTTCAGATCTTGCTGCAGACTTCAGCCATGTGCACCTCTAGCACATAAGGCCACAGAAGAAAAGAAAAGGTAAGAAGTTACCTTTGGCTGCAGTTACTCCTGCCACTCAGGTGCAGCTGCAAGGCTTTTCTTCAGGCTGGTCTTTGGAGCAGCACATTATTTACATGGGAGTAAATCATGTTTAAACCCTCATTGCTTTCTCCTTCACACTCCCTTCCAGAAATATATAGGGAATGTAGAGCCAAGTCATGCAGAAAATGTTAGGGTTTGCACCCCTAAACTAATTTCTCCTTCTCCACAAATACACATCTTCCAGACTCTGTCAATCATCCATTGTGGTGAGCTACACCTTGTCTTGTGCTGTAGGTCACAGGTAGCTGGGGTGAAGTCCCTGAGATCCCAAGCACCACATGAGTTTCCCCACAAATACTTTCAGTATACATCTACTCCTGTGTTCAACACTGAGCCTTGTAACAGCCAAGCCAGAAAATTCATGCAGGAAAGCCCTTCATTTATCCCTCCCAAATACGATGCAAGTGTTTTAATAAAATGGGTTCATTATTCCCTGCTCTTTAGGAGATGAACAACTAATGATCAAAGAAAGACATGGAACAGCTGACTAAAAGCTAAAAGCCCACAGACTTTAGGGAGCTCAAGAACGCTGGCAGTTAACAAAGCAAGTGGAAAAGGCTGTGGTCAAGCCTTTCTGTAGGCACTGATGATTTTGAATTAACACTCCCCATCCCACAGGCTGGATTTAGAGCTAGGAAGAATAAATACTGAGTACTCTTTCTTTGGGAATCAGATCTCCTTCTTTTAAAAGCAAGTCTACTTGGAGAACTCCAAGAAATGAACTACTTCTAAAAAAACTTTAAATAAATCAGTGCCAGGAGTAGGACAGCTGTGCTCAGCACCCACTTATAGATACTGACCTTTCGTGAGCTGCTGCTTTCCACATTTTCTAGTGGCTCACCACAGCTGCATCTACAAGCTTTGAATTTCTTCAGAGATTACCTAAATGTCACTTTCCTTGCCAACGTCTCTCCAGAGACCCGTTCCAAGTGCATGAAGCTCAACAGGAATCTTTCCTCAAATACCTTGGGTCCATCCTATTCCACTCTCTCTCTTCGCATTCTCAAGGCTGGTCCACAGCAGCAGCAGAGACTCCCTCTGCCCATCTCCATGTAACTTCATTGCTCGTGTCTTTCAAAGAAGAAAAAGGCTTCAGCTCACGGTGTCTGTTTAGGGACATGCCTTGACAAGAACATACAGGCTCGTTCATGTGAGCCTTGGGCAACCAGTGCAATGCCTCAGTTTCCCTTTCTATACCTCTGGGATGGCACTCCTCCCACTCTTCAGAAGCCATGAGAGATAAGCAAGAAGGAGTAGCTTAACCTCACCCAACCCCTGGTGTCTTCTTGCATCCATCTTATCAACAGCCCCTATCACATACCCTCAAATCCTAATGGAATATTTTTAACTATTTTTTTTAAAAAGCACTTTTTGACACTAAGCAGAGCCCACTGTGGGAACTGCTGATGGAAAGCTGCTGCTCTGAGCTTTTGCAGCAATTTAAAGAGCAGCAGCATCACTGTCCCCAGCAATCCAGAAGGTATGAGAACACAGCTAAAGCCCAATTATCCCCAGCTATTTACCGAAAGCTTCCTTAAAGTGCCTCTCCCCTTCTTTTTTTCCTTTTTAATGAAGTCTTCCTTCCAGCAGTGTGTGTGAAAGTGTGCTCCTTCCCAGGCAGTGATAGGAGGGAGAAGGGAGAAACATCCACTTTATGGAACAAGGGGGTAAATGGTGATCAGAGCAGTGGCAGCTACTCAGGGCTAAAGGCTGCCCCGAAGAAACAGGGTGTGCTCCTCCCAACATTGAGCAGCCCCTACCCACCAGCTGTTGGGCTCAGCCCAGCTCCTCACCAATACCATAATGGGTACAGCCAAGTCCTCGAGTCTCCCATTTCCAAGGAGAGTGGGAATTCAGAACTTTTATAGTCGAGTTTATAAATTCGTAGGCAGCAATGCAATAGCTAATGCTTGGGCTGGAGGTATAACAAGAGGTTTTGCTGAAATTTCCCCAGAAAAGTTAAAAACAAAAATCAGATGAGGGCTGCTCAAGGCTGTAGGCCTTTCCTTGTAATGAGATGTGCAGCTGAAGCAATTACTAACTTTAGGTTTTTTTTAAAAGCAATAGCAGTTTGCCTAGGAGGTCTTCCTCCAGGAATGAGCTAGTAAATGAAAGCATTAAGTTAATAAGGGCTTGAGTGCTTCAGATCATTACAGTGATGGCCTACAGCTCCACACTTCACCAACTTGATTTTTTTTTTAATATTATTGTCAAAACAGCTTAAAGAAAAGCCCTTTTGGATCCACTCAACATTAAATGCAGCCTAGACAAATGGCTGCTTTCCTCCATTAAGCAACATTTTTAAAAGCAAAAAACTAATAATTAAATTCCACTGATGAAAAATTGCTTCTAATAAATAAATAAATAATTGGCAGCTGTCATGTCAGTGACCTGAGCTGCTACGGAACCAAATGACCGTGTGCTGCAGGAGCTGGGAGCACACCGTGGAGAAACTCCCATTTCAGCTACAGCCAGAGACATCTTGGGACACCATTCCTGGTGTGTGAGCAACAGCCAGGGCAGCCAGTGGTTCCTGCCAGCCTGGCATCCCCACAGTCCAACCCCTTTTATCCTGCCTTTGTCTCAAACCACCAATGGGCAAACTTGCTCTGGGACAGGTCCAGGACTGGCATCTGTGTTGTCCAGAACAAAGCTGGAGTCTCCACCCAGGATCAAGGCAGTCATGCACTGCCTGATTGAAGGTCCTTCTTGCTGGCTGGGGCCAGACTGGCCCAGACCCACCACAGCAGTGGTGTCTACCCTCACCCCCTGCCCCCAGTGGGGGTAGCATGCCCAGGAGACCAGCACACTCCTACTGCTTCCACATCTCAACCAGGGCACAGCTCCACAAAAGAAGGAAATTCTCCAGGGGTTACACAGACAGCAGAGTTCTTTGATCTGCTGGAGACTTCTTATAAATTATCATCTTTTTCCCTCCCATCCCACCTCCCTCAGGCGCATTCCTAACTCAAACCATCTGAAACTTATTCTAAACTCTGAATGTGATCAACTAAACATAATCAGAGAGAGCTTACGGCCTTCACTCCCTTCTATACATCCACTTCCAGGAGGGTTCACAGAATCAATTAAGCTGGAAAAGACCTGTGAGAGCAACAAGTCCAACCTGTGACTGAACACCCCATGTCAACAAGATCGTGGCACTGAGTGCCACGTCCAGTCTTTCCTTAAACATCTCCATGGACAGTGACTCCACCACCTCCCTGGGCAGCCCATTCCAATGTCTATTCACCCGTTCTGTGAAGAAATTCCTCCTTACATCCAACCTGAATCTCCCCTGGCACAGCTTTAGACTGTGTCCTCTTGTCCTGTCACTGGTTGCCTGAGAGAAGAGACCAACCCCCACCTGGCTACAACCTCCTTTCAGGCAGTTGTGGAGAGTGTTAAGGTCACCTCTGAGCTTCCTTTTCTCCAGGCAAAACAACCCCAGCTCCCCCAGCCAAGTGCCAGAAGCAGGGAAGTCATATTGCATATGAGGTTACTGCAAAATCACAAACTTAAGCTGGTTATTTCTTTCTTCTTTATTTTAAAAGCTACAATATTCAGGTAGCTCAAGGAAAAACAACCTTTGGATTTTGTCTGCTCATAAATCCATCATAACAGCTTGGGGGAAAACAGTAAATAAGATATTGGAAGAAGAGCACAAGAGGCCAAAAGAAGAGCATCTGCCTCTGGATGTGCTATTTGCAACCAAAGTCAGGTAGCAGGCTGTGATATTAGTGTGTGGTATTGATTTATTCTTAATCCAGAGAAATGCCCCTGTAATGAACTCTGCTGTGCCCTTAATGATTTCATATTGAAGGATGTTAGGTGCCTTGCTCATAACAGAGTAACAGCAATTCCAAAAATAGCAATCCTCATAATAAAATGTTATTGAGAATCCTGAATTTCAATATAAAAGGGACTCTGCTGTACTCAAGGGCTTACAAGATACAAATGCATACTTTAAAAAGTTGTATTAAAGTCATGTTGGTACCTGAGTTACAGAGACACCGTGAGATGCTGCTCCAGGGAGCAGCTGAGCCCTGGTCCCCAGGAAACTTTTAGGCAGATGTAATACAGGCTGGATTTAATCCCATCAGATGACTGGGGCTGGATGTCTAGGAAGAGCTGAGATGCTTTTGCGAGCTGCCTGCGAGGGCAGGAGAGCGTGGCTGTGGTGCTCCTCAGCAACCATCAGGGACAGCAGGACAGCACGGGCACAGGGTGCTGGGCCAGGTGGCACCTGCCTGCTCCTGGCTCTGCTGCTCATCCCCAGCCTTTGGCAGAAGCCCCTTCCAGAGGGCCACCACCAAGCTGCCAACTGGTGTAAGGAGGCTTGCAGGAGAGGGCGGCCGCTGCCAGCTCCCCAGTGGGAAGAGGCATTCCCACCAAGATCTGGGCCACCACACAATACTCAGGAGCTGGGAGGACCAGGTCCAAGGTTGATTCCTCAGCCTCAGCTTTGTCAGTGCTGCAAACAGCAGCCCCAAATTAAGCCTGCCAGGCTTCCTGGCCTCTCTCAGCACAGACCTCCATCCTGCAGGTTTGGCCCAGGGGGCAGGACAGTGGCTGGGAAGAATGACGGTTCCCCATCTCCCACCACATGGTTGGTGCCAGAGCCCCTCTCCTGGACTAGAGGAGCAGAAGGGAAGACCCAGCCCTGCAAAGAGATGCTGGGGAGCAGCTAAAAGCCTTCAAATAACCCTCAGGCACCAACCAACTTCATTAAAAGCACCCGGGTCATTTCCTGCCACCTGTAGAGGGACTGGGGACAGGATCAATTAGCTGGAGGAAACAAGGGATGAACATTTGCCTCCTACATGCCCCAAAAACAAGCTTAGAGCTTGGCTTTTAGGTTATCCAGGATGTAGCCTGGAAAAAAAGCCATTAGTTCAATTATGCCTTATTAAAACCATAATTACCTTAATTACAGCCCATTATTTCTGACCCCTGCCCCGAAGCTGATGTCAGCCAGGCTGCCCCTACCTGCAGGGTCTTTGTGTGGAGCACCTGAGGGGGATGTGGCTTGCTGCCTCCTCCAGGACCCGTTCCCGGGGAAAAGGAGTACTAAAATCTGGCCCAGAAAAAAAAAAAAAAAAAAACAAACAAACCTGGCCTACTTGTTTGCCTGAACTGGCTCTCAGCAGGTGAAGCAGGAACCGTCTCCCTCTCCCCAAACCCCAAACTCCTTCTCTGCTCCAGCCTAGTTCCTGCTAACAGTTAACCTACAGGCTGGCAGCACCTGATCCTCCCCAGGGAGACAAGCAGTGTCCTTAGACCCTGTCTCTGACAAGGACTCTGAATCCTAAAGCAGTGAAAAAAGAGTAGCAGTGCATGAAGAGCAGAAGTATTTGCATCCCCATTCCAGAAACCTCTGCCTGCAAGAGCAGAATCAAGTTAACTCAAAGCTCCATGCTATGTGAAACCAGAAAAAATGAGTGATTCTAAACCAGAATGGTTTCAGAAGAGGAGTGCCACCAGAGTCCAGCAGTTTTGTGGGGTCATAACTCCTTTGGAGCAGTATTTTTATTGTTACTTACATTACAGGGAGAGCTGAAGAGGTGCAGCTGCGACTGGGGCTCTGTGGAGCTTGGCACAGCTTGAACAGCCACTAAAAGGAAGTTTTCAATCAAAGAGGACAAGGAAAAGGAAACACTGCGAGGAATTAATTTGTCCATCGTTCTGAGCAGGCCCTGGTAGAGGGCTCGAGGGCGAGAAGGAGTTCAGCTCTCACTCAGGAGGTGCAGGATGGACTTTTCCTGCACTGCTGTCTGCTCCTCCACTCCCATCCAGCACCAGTAACATCTGAGTAGCTGCTCATTTCACCACAGGGGTCGTGAGCTCTGCCAAAAACTCTGGTACAAGAGGTGTCCTCAAACCTCCAGGCAGAGTAGGGACACAACTCCTGTATTCCAGTCAGAACCTTAACCACATCCCCACCAACCCACTGCTCTGCTTGTGAAATGCTGCCTCTTCTCGCCCACATTTGTTTAAATTCAGTTCACTCCCTGAAGGGAGAGTTGGTTTTTTGGTGCAAAGGGGGCCAAGAGCCCACGTTTGTTGGAACTGTGATTTTAATAGCCTGATCCCGTGACACTACCTACGGTAAGTGAACTGTAAAATACACATGAAAAACTTACTTAATACATATGAAACCTTCGTTGGTGTTCCATGATTTAGGGCTCTGCTCCCTGTTTTGGGGTTCAGGATTTTGCAATCTGGAACTGTAGACAAACCTCAGATGTTTCTTTTGAGTAATCCTGCCACAACTGCCAGCTAGAGCCTAAACAACTGAATCATTCATGAGCCCATCCGCACAGCACGAGACATTCAGCAGAGGAAAGAGCACATCAGCCTTTAACTGGCTGCTATTAAAAACCTGGAAAGGGGCGGTGGGAGAGGGAGGAAGGAGGAAAAGGAAACAAATTGTAATGTTGATCATGTTTGTGGAACGATGATGGAAGAGGGACGGAAAACACAAGGAAAAAATGTGAATTCGCCTGGGATATCTTAGACAGTTGGGCACATTTAAATAGGACAAGATTTAATTTAGGTAAGTATAAAATTGGTCCTGATGATGCTCAGTATATAACAGAGGAATAACATGTAAGAGAAGAACCACAAGGGCTGGGTGTGGAGGAACATGCCTTCAGATTTCATTTTGTAGTGATATTAGCTGTTATTTCAGTTTGGGGGGAATTGAGCTGACATCCTCCAGGAGTGAGGATAGCAGTGGAAGTCCCAAAACCTGAGCCTGGTGCCTCACATTTCAGGCCATCATTGCTTAATTCTGCATCCCAAAATGGGCAGCAAGGAATCAAAGCATGTAAAACAACATGGGAAAGCAACTAGTCACTAAAGACTGTTTGGGAGGGTAAAAAGGTAATTAAACAGGAAGTTCTCCCAGGAACTGGGGAGGAGGGAGAGGGGAACCATGACTCTGGAAGGATCTAGCACATTTTTGTGGTGTCAGACTTCTGGTATAAAAGGGTTCCAGCCTTTCTGAGCAAAGTAAGAAACATAAATCTCACCTGTAAATGTTCCTGCAGGCAGTGGAAATCCTCCAGCATGGCAGGAGATCTACAGATGTACATACACGCACATAAGGGCAAAGCTGTAAAGCATTGCCTCACACGTCTGCACCCCAGTGTCAGTGCCTGCTTTGATTGTCTCTGACCCCAGGGGTGCAAGGGGCTAAGTGTGACAGCCAGGGACACGTGTGACAGCCATGGAAGTCACATCTGGGACTGCAGGGGGGCAGGCTAGGCTGTTGCTGTCCCAATGCAGGGAGACAGCAGCCAGTGGCAGGATCAGGCCCTGGCAGGGCACGGGACTCTCCCTACACTCCGTGTGGGTAGAAACTGCTCTTCTCTTCTCAGCAAGATAGTTCCCTACACAGAAAAATGAAGCCTGGAAATGCCTTATGCTCCGCAGCTCCTTTTTGCAGGCAGAAGCCGTAATCAGAAGAGGGAAAGCTGTTGATCCTGATGGCCTGGGCACGTGCAGCTTCCTTTCCGTCAGTGCGGGCAGCCGGAATGCAGGAGGAGCAGCCTCCTCTGCAGGGCTTTAGAGAACTTCAGAGCCCCAGCGCGCCTGACGATCTGCGGGGCTGGAATGAGTCACTGAATGCATTTGGGGGGCATCAGCATCTTGCTGCTCATCTGATTACAGCTCGTTTGAGAGCACTGCGCTCCCTCCCCACAAGGAGTTTGTCATCTTTGAAGGCATCACATGAATCTGCTCCCCGTTGCCTCCGTGGCCAGCTGGGAAAGAAGAGAGCATTCCCCTTTGCCATTTCCCAAGCAGGCTGTATTTGTCTGATCTCACCAGGGAGTATCACTGCCTGAGCCTCGACTTTCTCTCCACTGCTGCAGCCATGCTCAGTCCTAGCCCATCAGGAAAACAAGGACATTACAACCACCCCTGAAGGGAGGCTTCATAAATGGCAAAAGACAGGGGCACCAAGGCCTTCCTAGGGAGAAAATTCCCCCCAGTGAAATGGTAGGAGAAGAAAGGGCATGTCTGTGAACTGGTCTGGTGCTAGAAACCCTGGCCTCGCAGGGGAGCATAAAATACTTGTCGTGTTTGAAACTGCAGGAACAGAGTGACTGCCAAAGCTGGACCCTTGCAGAAACTCTTTCCCACTACAGCTGTTTTCCCTTTTATTCCTGAGCAAGTTGTGCTGACCACCTTGCTACCCCAGGAGAGCAGACCCTGGGCTGAGCTAACTGCTGCAAAGGGCAATTAGCACTGCTGAAATCTCCAGGTCCAAAGAGAGACAAGCCTGTGCTCCTGTCTCCAGAGAGGGGGAAGCACCCAAGAGACCTGAGGCTGTGGGGATGCTGTAAGATTGCAGCTGCAACTTGATCACAAACACTGCAGAAGCCCTTTCAAAGAGAAAGAAAAATCGTTTTAAAGCAGTAACTTCATGCTTAGAAATGCTGTGCTGCAGACTTCACAGACGACGCCCCGTAACATTATTGCAAAAAGGGTACTAATTTCCCTCTGGGGATGGGAAAGGGTGGCTGTGGCCACACTGCACTCCTAAGGACACCGAGGGGAACAGAACAGCCCTTCCTTCTCGGCTTGTGCTCCACCTTCAACTCACTTCTCCTGGAAACAGGGCTTGGGAGGAGGTCTCATAAATGTACACAGTCACATTCCTGCCTTACCCAATGCATCCCAGGAATGCACGGCAGTCCCGCAGCGGGGCACTGGCTTACCCCACCGCTCCCGAGCCAGCCGGGTCCGTCTCCCCTGCGCAGGCAAACACGCTTGCGGATGTTTTTGGCAAAAATCTCTGCTCAGAGCCGAGTGCAGGCCAGGTCAAGCTGCCAGTCTTGCGTGAGCAGCGTGGTGCTGCAGCCCGGGACCGCGCGGGG
The DNA here is from genome assembly GCA_013390045.1 of Picathartes gymnocephalus. Taxonomy (NCBI): domain Eukaryota; kingdom Metazoa; phylum Chordata; class Aves; order Passeriformes; family Picathartidae; genus Picathartes; species Picathartes gymnocephalus. The sequence goes on along the minus strand of WEKY01060558.1, from coordinate 203,847 downwards.
TTCCCGGGGTTGGGACACCGCCGTGTCCCCATCGCCACCGCGCGGCTGCGCCCCGCACTGCGTGGCCGGACACCGCGGGCTCCGAGCGAGTCACTGGGCAGGCATCGACCGCCACCCCTACATCCCGAAGGGTGGTGATGGAGACGGCACCGGTCTGCTCCCGCTTTTTGACCCGCCCCCGGTGCAAACGCTGAGCGTTAGCTCTGGGTGAAGAAGGGTATTCCATAATCTCACGGAGGTTCCAACAGGCCACATTGATACCCCTGTGATAGCTAGTAATACACTAATAACTACCAATACTAATAAATCGGCTATTTGTTCTAAGAAATAATCATAGTTTTAGGTTGCAATAGGGGATTATACTACTGGATCGCAAAAGATAATACTGTAAATAGAACTGAATAGATCCCAACAGTAGAATTTTTGGTAATTGTATTAATAGCTAGTATCAATACTATAGATGCTAATGCTTACAGGAAATGATAATAAACACCAATAAAATAAACTACTACTACTAATTAATAATAAATATTAATAAAGCTAATAACTACCCCTGTAACTACCCTGACAGGACAGAGGGCAAATGATGGATGACACTGCAGGCCACTGGGTGACCCGGAGGCTTTGGGTTCCCCTGGACTGCACTGGCAGTGTTTGATCCATTACACCAAACTGCTCCTTGTCATTTGGCCCCAGCTCATAATTATTAACCCTCATGTGTTCTCATTTGACCCCTTGATCAATGATCAGAGCCTCAAATGACCTCAAGTAACCCCTATGTCCTCATTTGATTCTGCAATCAATAAAGACTCAAATGACCTCAAGTAACCCCTACCAGGGACTCAAAAGACCTCAGGTAAGCCCAAATGAGCTCAAGTAACCCCTGAGGTTCTGCACCCTCAGCTCTCAGTGGGGAGCAGCCTGCAGCACCCCACAGCAGCTCATCATAACCAGGCTGGCAGGGGCAGGGATGTGAAGCTGACTCTCCCCCAGCTTCCTTCCAAACTGGTCCCTCCATTCATCTTCTTCTCAAGGCTCCTCAGCAGCAGGATCTGAGCAAGCCAGAGAACTCACGTGGCTCGTGGTAGCCCTTCAATTGTGCTGCACACAGTCAGTACAGAGTCTTAAGCTTTATTTTTCTATTGGCCAGCAACTTAAACTGGGTTAAAAAAAACCAAAAGCGATGGATATTGTTACACAGAGAAAAAGTACAAAACAACTCAGTGGACACAAGCCAACTTAACTGTTCATGTCTCATTCTTCCTGGCCTCTCCCAACCCTGTACAATGTGTTTGAAGGGAATGGGTAAAGGCAGCTATGAAGATATGCTTAAGAAATCAGAAATATTGCTTCAAGCAACATGCTCAATATTTTCCTCTTAGTTAGTAGTCAATACTTGTTAAGGAACTTTACTATAAAACAAGAAATAATTTAGAGATTTCTCCTGTAGATCATTACAGAATAATTTAGAGTTCTTTACTCTCTTTCTTACTGCTGTGGAACCAAGGATACACCTCAGTTCCTCCATCTCTCTTTCTGTATTAGTTGAGGATTATTTCATAGGACTGACAACGGAGGAGTTTCAGATTGACCTGCTCTGAATTTTAACATGTCGCCCTTTAGCTCCAGTCCGCGATTTCTGCTCTGTGAACCAAAACCCCCACAATGCTGCAAGACCCTTTATTGGTCTGGATGATTCTGCTTATGTTGGCCGTCTCCTGCTGGGACAGGGTTCAGCCAGCACTGCTAAAAGGCCAGAAGAGGGAAGAAATTTATTTATGAAGATCTGAGCTTGTCTTCGCTGCTCAGAAACACCAAACTCCCCTTTCTGCTGCATGATGACTGTAACAGGCATACCAGGAAGGAGGGAACAAGACAAGAGGAATATGAGATCCTGTGAATTCAGGCTAAGATCCTACTGGCACCACGTCCATGGTGATGTCCGTGTTCTGTATGTATCCAAGACCCCAATGCAGAGATAATATCTAATTAAAACCTATTCCTCAGCACCAAACAGCTAACCCAGCACTACCAATTTACCAAGTACACTGGGGCAACTGGTTGAAACTGACTCTCCTGACTTTCTTGGCAGTAACCAGTAAAGTGAGCTTCCAGACAAAGCCAGAAAACCCTCACGTGATTAACAAGCTCTTTGGAGGCTGATAAAACATTGGTGCAAATTCATTTCCTCCCAAGGGAGACAAACCTGGAGGTTTTACTTAGAAAAATCAAATCAAGGGAACCTCTCAACATGTAACAGAGGAAAAAGGTATTTCCACTAACTGAACAGGCCAAAGGGAGCAAGATATGGCAACCCCACAAAAAGACCAGTTCTTCACCAAACCTCATCAGGGGATAGGGAGGTGAAAATAGAGTTCTCACTCATGCTGAAAACCACTCAATAAAACAGACTAGACCCAAAAAAGGCAGTCCATCATCTTTGCTCCAGAACTGCTGGGAAGCAAAAGGCCTCTTGTGGCTCCTAATGGCACTGTGTTGGAGGAGGCTTCAAGGAAGAGGAGGAAGAATTGCTGAGAAATCCTATGGCACCCACAGCATCTTGGCAACATGAGTGTCATGACTAGATTTCAACTGCACCAAGTTGTGCTCCCAGTCAGCAGGGCAAGGAGCTCCTGCCAGAAGTAACCAGGCAGGCATCCTCTCTGGTGTAGAACAGCTGTGTTAGGACATTGGTGCACACCTGGGAGAAAGGAGAGAAATCTTCCATGTAGGAGAAACCCAGCTCTGGCTCCAGCTCAGTGCAGAATCATCATCTGTCCTCAGTGCCTGGTACTGCTGAGCCACTTCTCAAGAGAGCAAACCTTGATTCTTATATAGCATCCTGATACTTCATGTTGAGTCGGGAAAAGCCTCAAGGGAAATGGATAAATCTTGCTTTGTAGTTACATCAAGGGACTGTTGTGCTAAAGCTTCTAGCAGAAGATCCACAGCTTTTTTGTTTCTTGACACTGAAGAGCACCCGCTGAACTCCCAGCTGCCTTGTACACAACACGGAGGATGACTTTCCCCAGAGGGGCAGGTAAGGCAGTGCATGGTTTTAAAGGCACTCAATTGCAGAGCCAAGTCCTCAGGTTACAGACACTTTGGTTGTGGTGGTGGTGCAGAGTGGACAGGTTGGCAGGTGCTAAGGGAAGTGGCAGAGGGGGAGCGACAGAGCTCTCACAGCTATTAATATGGTTCTGACTTTAAACTCTTGTACAAGCAGCAGGTGAAAATCATCCCAATGATCTACAGTGTAAAGAGAAGAAAGAAATACATGAAAACCACAGAATGGATGCAGTGGAGTCAGCAACTTGCAAACTAACAGTTCAGACCCACACTGGAGTGTCAGCCAGCTCCTGCCTGGGGATAACACACTCCAGCTTGCAATAGGCAGCAGGAAAAAACAGTCTGTGCTAATCCTTGTAATTAACCACCAGTAGCTTCCTGGGATGTAATCTGGCTGCTTGCCAGAATAAAGGGGATGATGAGACACATCTGCACCAGGAAAAAAGAATATCCTGTGCCCTTCCCTCTTAAAATTAGAGTGGGAGACATTCACATTCTACACCTTTATTCATCACCCTCTCGCAAATCATCGCAGACCCATAGGGCTGTTCTTCAGCATGACACAAGTGAAGGAAAAACTCTGGATGTCTCGAGATAACCCTTAGGATCCCGGGTGGGAATGTCCCTGCTGCGGGGCGGGCAGTTCGGGACACGGCCACAGGAGGGCTTCCTCGGGCCGCCGAGCCATGGAAGAGGCCCCGAGGAACAACTCCTTCCCCGCCCCGCTGGATACGCACCGTCACCTGCAGGGAATTCACCAGACTGCCACAAAGGCTTTTGCTTTGGACCTGGTGAATCCTCGGGTCCCCGAAGTACTTGGCAACTTCTCCTTGCCAGGCAGGGAAGAGCAATAAAACATCTTTTTTCCATCCCTCAGCTCAGGGCTTCCTTTAACTTCTACCCAGCACCTCAAAACTCCCCTCAGCCCTTTTTACCTGCACACAAGCAATGCTGATGCCCACTGCCCCGATAATTTTCAGATGCTCTTGAATGAAGTTTTCCAGCTTGGTAATGCAACCACTCTGCAGGGTGAAAGGAGGGACACGGAAAATCAGCTTCATTTTAATCTGTCGTTCACTTTAATCCAATGTTTGCGACCCTTGAAAGTAGCACTTTAAAAATGTTATCTGTGAGCAATCTCTTCCCCCAATATCTCTGGAAAAGCTAAGTAGATGATGTGAACTGCATCATGGCTGGTATTGCTCAGGACCAACTGGCTGAGGAACCTCTGAACAAACCCAAGGTGGCTGCTGGCAGTGCAGGAGAAATGCAGAAGAACCAGCCACATAACACACAGAGTGTCATTCTTCTCTCAGGCATGTGCAGGAAGATTTCCTCACTCACTGCCTAGCTCCTGTCTGGAGGGGATGTTTATTCCTGTGAGGCCAAAAGGCCAAGGAAATGCTGCTGAGTGCAGCCAGTACCAAGAACTCTAACATAACTGAAGCCTTTTAAGAGTAAATTCTTCCCGCTGCTATTTATTACAGCAGTGAGTTTTGGTGTGAACCTGGAAAGCCAGGCTCTATCTGCCTCTGCCTTGCAACTGTCAATCAAGGACCAGAAGTATCTCCATTTGCACCTCACGAAGTAATTCTGACCACACGAAGCTGTGTTAAATGCAGGATTTCCATCCAAGTCTCTTGCCAGAACCACCAACCTTCTCCTGCTTCCCCCCTTCATTAATGTACCCAGTGGTAACATAAAATTTATTATTTTCCTCTATAGCTACATATTAAATAACAGTCTACAAAGCTGAACACTCAGCTAAAGCAGTGAATTCTGCATTCCAAGGAATGCTACTGACTGTTTGCAGTAATAACCCAACACCATCAGTGCCTGCCTACCTCCTTTACACACTTTGTGACAGGTGGCTCTGAAGCCCTTGTGCTCTTTACCTCCTTGTAGATGTTGGAAGGATGGTCTCTCCTGCCACACAGGTCAGTGATGGTCTTACAGCAGCTGTCTGGGACTTTCCTCCCACTGGCCTCTGGAGACTTGATCCACAGGCTGTCGGCCCAGTCCGTGTAGTTGTTGCTCCCACAGCACTTGAACTGTACACACAGAGAGCAAAGGCTGAGCCTGAAACCTTCTTCTCCCTCCAGCCTCCCACACCAAGCCCTGGGCTTCACCCTCCTTTGCAGACACTCCAGCTATCTCCTGGGTTTGGTTTTTTTGTAATTATTAGTGACTTTTGTGTTAAGAGTTCCCCAAATGGCCATTAAACAGCAAGTTCATCCATCCTTCAGCAGCTGTGACTTTTGTTTACTGCTGGGACAAACTGTAACCAGAGTGCACCTGCAGCTGCCTCAGCTCATAACTGCGTGTTAATGATGGCAACAGGATAAGTTTAATTACCAGTTACCATCACAAATGCACCTGCTATGGCACTGTGCACAGAGCAGTGCCTGTGCTTTGAAAGTGCCTCTGCACAAGGGCCTTTTCTGTGGGAAAACCTGTCAGAACTGTGGCAGCCCTAACCTGAACCACCTCTGAGCCAGGCACAGTGACCAACAGTGGCAGGAGAGCTCTTCTTTCATTACATCTTGCTCTCTAGGATACTGAGAAGCTTAATGAAAAATGTCAGCAATTTCTCCAAAGCTTTGAACTGGGAAAGCAGAAGCAGCTGTCAGAGGGCCTTGGCAGCTCCAGTTCACTGGAAGCAGTTCAGATATCATTTACTCAGGGCTACTGGTCATGCAATTCAGTGATCACACCATGCAATTCTGCCAGTTGCGTGGCTCAGGCCCTGCACCTCACCCAACTTTGTCTTGCATCAGAACAAGCAGAACATACACTCACCATACAGAAGAAATACCTGTAGGTTGGATATCAAGAGATGCCTTTTGTGTGCTTGGTTTTAAGCCCTGAAGTTGCACTAATTCTCTTTGCCTCCAGAGACACCCACCTCCTGCTGCAGTTTGTCCACTGCACTGGTAACACTCTCTTCTCCCTCCCTCCTGTACTTCTGGGTCATGGTGTTCTTCAAATTTTGCTTCAGCTCCAAGCTCAGCTGAAAGGAAGAGACAAGTGGAATAAAATCACAAGGCAAACTCACTCCTCAGAACGACCCAAAGCCCTGCATACATTCCACTGCCTTTGCTCCAAGAGGAGGATGAATAACCTAGTGGAAGCTACAGCTTCCTTCAAGATCATCCTCCAAGGCTGGACTGGACAGGCTTATTTCCAAATGACTGCATATCAGGCCTCTGTTTTAGTAACTGCAGGGAGGTGCTTTGGGATCAAATTTCAACCTGTGTTACACATCCCCACATGGCTTCTCACCTTGAATATCCAAGATTGCTAAGATATGCCTGCAGTGAAAGGGAATACAAAGTCTGCCTGCTTAAACATGAATATGCCTGTGAGACCATGTGCAGTGTTCTCCCTCTAAAGCCTGTAACAAAAAACTAAAAACTCTACTTTTGTAAAAAATACAAATCACTCTGTCCAGGAGCAGGAAGAAATCAGATTCCTTGGCATGATGGACTGAAGCCATATAGACCAAAGAGCTCTTGTATCATCTTCAAAAAGGATGCCACAGGAGGGAATTATGTGTGTGATTGCAAAAATCACTGCAAGGCCTTTCTTGATAAAAGAGAGACAAAGTCTGATTTTGCAAGAGCAGAATTTCTGAAAGCATCATCATAAACCACTGGCATATTCAGGTGATTGGATTCAAACACTTATTCCTGTGGAGACTCTTTTAATCTAGCTGAATTCTTCTCACCCTTTGGTCACAGCCAAGAAGTGCCAAAGAGCCACAACTTTTTTTTGTTATCCTGGCTGCATCTCTTTTTTTTTCATACTGGTTCGTGCAGCAACACCCCTTTAGTCCAACACCTTTGGAATTCCAAGTTTCCTATACCAATAAACAATGCCAACATGCATTTTAGATGGGGTCAATGGATGAAACAGCTGAGCAACCTCTTTATAGACTTTTTATTCGACATAGTAAGTAGTAAATGAGAGGTCAAACATCTGGTTACACTAAACTGTGCAAAATACAGTCTGGAGTTTATTCTCCCTTTGAAACACTGTTTTCTCCAATCCCATGTGTCAGATGGGGACAACACCTACCTCACAGAGATGATATGAGGCATCATTCATTAATATTTACAAAATCCTTTGAGATCCTAGGCTGGGAAGCTCTATGGAAATGCAAAGGGCTTAGCACAATAGAAAGAAAGGAAAAGGTTCAGCAACTGGAAGGCAGAGGCAAATAAAGAGGAGAGTCCATAAGCAGAATTATTACTTGGGAGAAAAGGAGTTACCTGTAGGCTCACAGGGAAGAACTGCAGCATGGAACAGAAATAACAAAAGAACCAGTTTAGACATACACATGCAAGCCTTAGACACCAAAGCAAGGGCTGAAATAAAAACAGTGGCAAACAGAGCAAGCAGCCTGCAACCAAGAGAGAAGGGGGATTTATCAGCCAGAGGGCAAAGGGATATGCAGCTGTTGACCAGAGATGCACTCAAATGATCTAAAGCACTCAAGGGTACAGTTCTGAATATGCTGTCCCTTATTTCAACCCAGGGATTGGCTCCTCTTCATCCACTGTCACATATGAACCTCATGCCTTTGCACAGATGGATGGATAAAGATCCTGGCTTTCTGACATGCCTGCCAGGATTGATCTTTTCCTGTTAAATATGCAGATTCGTACCCCAGATCCCTCCTGGCAGGAGCCAGTACAGTTCTTTGGCTTCTTGCAAACCACCAGTGCCCATCCAAGGCAAAGCACAGAAGGTCCAAGAGAAAATGGAATGGCAAGGAGTCCTGGCAGTGAAGTCAACAAGATGGGACATTCAGCTGCTTTTCAGACAGCCATTTGATAACAATCCTAATTTGCCACTTCCAATCAATTTCCAGACATGAGAGCAACTTTGCAGGCTGTTTGTGCCTTGGCGGTTTAACTCCCTTTGAAAACAAAGTGATGACTTAAGCTCTGCTCTCGGCAACTGCAAGAAGTGCCAAGCCAGACCTGCAGCTGTTGGGAGCCTGTCCTGTTTCTCCAGCCCCTCAGCTGTGCTGCTTAAGTAAAGCTCTCAAAAAGTTGTTGACCTGAAAGGACCTCTCAGCTGGACCATTCATTACCTTTGCCGGATGCAGCAGGAACTGTTCCTGTGTCCCGAACATGCTAAGTGGCACTAATGTGATTTCGGTTGCTTGCACTATGCCTTAAAGGCTGTTAGGAGAGTTCCTACATCTACACAGCCTCAAAAACTGTCTTCTACATGGGTCTGCAGAAAAACAGGGCACAAAATGCACCACAGGAAGGAGCTGAGCAGCCCTGTTGGAGTAATGCCCACCGCTTTGTCAAAACCATTAAATAATTCAAGGTCTTTTGTGTATGGAGAGGAGTGAGTAGGTGAACCACAACCAGACCTATGTCCCAAGCATCCAGACCAAATTTTGGCTGAATAAATGGGATGATAAGGAGCTGTTCTCTCTCCCTTGTTTGAGTCTCCAAGGACTAATGTCCACTCACCTGCTGGTAGTAGATATAGGCCAGGATTCCTGCAATGATCTCCAGGAGAAAGATGCATAGCAACAATATGAAGTACTGTAAAAAAATGGGAAAAAGAGGACATTAGAACAGAAAATAAGGCAATGCTGGAAGGTAGCTCTGCCTTACTGGGTAAAACACCTGACTCTGTCTTCATCGATGTTTTCCTGCAGCAGTGTTCAAAGTCAGGGGCTGGGATTAAGACTTCAATAGGGTGGGAAAGGAACAATCCCACAGATTATTAAAAAAACACCAAACCACAGAATAAGTGAAGACAAGCAGCAGCAAGCATGAGTTTAACTCACAGAGCCAGAGGGATATAGAGAATGGAAAAGTGCAGGCAACCAAGATAAGATCACTGTACAAAAGAAAGTGGTTGCTAGATAACCTAATGACTACACTCAGTATCATAGAAAATATCTGATTCTGACATCAACACAAAAAAAATTTAAACTTTTGCTTGTTTTGACATTGTTTAGGGCATTTCACCAAGTTACTAAGGAACAATGTATGTTATAAAGATGATTCAATAAAGCCACAGAGGGCCCATTTCACCAAATATACAGCACAGCAGCTAAGCTTAAAGCATCGTTTGTGCTCCCAGTGACTTCTGCAGGGCTCAGCCACAGGCTGAGGGGCACTGTTGAAGTGGATGGACTCCAGCACTGATTCACACTCAGTACTACGACTGTATGTGCTCCTGAACTGGGATCTAGATGGAAAAGCTCAGCATCTCAAAACCAAAGCAAGAAGAACTCTTAGAAGACTATTAGGAGAACATCAGTATTTCTTAAAAGGCCTTAGTGGCAGTGAAGAGAAAAGGGTAAGCCCTGCTAACCACAAGGAGAATCAAATGGACAATACTGAAAACTGTTTGGGAGTCCTGTTCTATACATACACAAGTAGGAAAGCCAAACCCATGAGGAATATGTGCAATAGATTAAAAGGACAAGGCAGGCCTGAAGAGCCAGGGTGATGCATCCACTTCCTTCTTAGGGTCCAAGACAGCTTTTCAGGGAGAACCCCTCTCCTGACAAACAGCCTCTGCCTTGCTCTTGGTCAGCAATGAACAGTTTCTTTACAGATCCAGGCTGTTCTGTGACTGCTCTTAAATAATTCTTTCTGTAGATAAAGCTGAAGAGACCTCAGTTCCAGCCAGAACAAGGACCTCAAGCTAAGTCCCTGTAAGAGCTGGCTTCCCCAGGACAGAACAAACAAAGTATCTCCCATTTTCTGTTTTACCTCAACCTTAAGAAAGGTCTCTTACCAAGAGATTAAGCAAATGGCTCCCTACAAATGTAACTGGACATCAAACCTGCACAAAGAAGGAGGTGAAGATCTGGACACAGCAAGGATGCCTTCTGTTGCAAAAGGGTTACACCCCCACTGTGTATTCTTTTCCCTGGGTATTTCCCAGTCCCTTCTGCAGGAGTAAAGCGATACAAACACTCGGGCTTCCTCTTTCACCCCTGCTGAGCTTCAGCAGCTGCGAAGGAAGGACAGCTGGGTTTTATCTGCGGACCGGGCTTCAATCTGAGCACACAGTCTCGGCCTTTCACCCCCCTGCCCCAGGCTCTCCCTCGAAGCGATCTCGACCATCTCTGCAGCTGCCTGTACAAGGTACCCATTCATCCCAGGGCAATGAGTCACCCACTGGAGTGCAGGATAGCTAAAGGCAGCAGCCAACACTCCCAGGAGGTTGAAAGGGGGCAAGAAAGGGCTGGCAGGCCTTGACACAACGGCTGGCTCTCTTTTGTTGGGACCTTGTTATGCCTTAACTGACCTGACATCATCTCCCTGCCAAGGAGGGGCAGGAGGATGGCAGGATGCTGAGAACTACCAATGGACTGGAAAGCTTATTTATTTTTCCTTGTTCTGTGTAATGTCAGATGCATTCAGGTAGAGCTAAAGTTATGTCACCATAAGCTCTCTGCTCATTGTGCAGGCTTACAGTGGATGGAAACAAACACGTATCCAGCAGACCTGAACAAATTGGAGTCACAAGTAAAACCTTGCGAGGGAGGTTAGCGCATCTACCACCCTGAACCCAACCTGTCTCTGCTGATACACTCCACCATTATCTTACTCTCGTCATTCCCTCAGGGCCACTTCAAAGCATCATGCTGATATAGGGGAGCAGCAGCTTTCACTCTGGACACACACAGAGCACAGGGCTGCTCTCCCTGCTCTTCAGCTGTAGCTGCAGGGCTTTCTTAGAGGTCTGCTATGGGAGGAGTAGGCCAGCTCTGGCACGGAACTGTAGGGATACTTTCTGACTTGTTTCCTAAGTCAGAAATGTGTGATCACCAGAAGCTCTCTAGCAAACACATGCCTGGACCTGGGTGGGCTCTAAGCAAAATTTACCCTGGCTCTGGCTCCCAGACAGAGTCAGGGCTATTGGGTGTCTCCTCAAGATCTACAGAGTTCAAATTGCTTCCATCCAGTTTCGAGTGAGGTACCAAGTGTTAAGTGTGTTTTCTCTGAATAACACAAAAAATGGTTAAACCCACCTGTAACCCAAATAATTATCTGGAGACATCTTTCTACTACCTGAAAAAGACATAGATAGTCACAATACTCCTAAATTAGCAACCTCACTTCAGAGGGAGGGTTCCATGCTGAAATGCAGCAGGAACAGAAATCCTAATCCATGTGTGTTCCCTTCTCCCTGTCCAAGGTAGCTGACTATAAAAGGCAGTGTGAGGGGCCAGGGCTGAAGAAAGTCACCTCCTCTCTTTATAAGCAAGGTTCTCTATTTGACAGGTCTTTCCCTGGGACTCCTGCTTGCATCTTGACTGAAGCATGATATAATAGTGGTCTATGTCATTGTAAAGAGCTGGACTGCAGCATCACAGTCAGCCAGGCTGTAGATCCACTGCCTTGCCTGCTCATGGAGCCAAACTCCACCTCTGCTGCCCAAGCCTCAGCACAGCACGTGGTTCAGGAAGGCCAGCAAGAAACGACAGAAAAGTAGCACAGCTGTGAGTGATGAGCAATAAAATCCTATGAAAAGCCTTGAAGTAGGCCCATAAAACTCATAGTTACATACAAGGAAGCAAAAAAATTCACAGCTTCCCAACTCTTCAAGAGAAAAATAAGCTAAAAAACAGATATGTATTTTACAAACAGCACCCAAAGCTGTCAGTAATCCATTTTTAAAAGCTCCAAGGCAGCACTGGGGAAAGCACAGAGTGCTGCTTATACAGCTCCCTCCCATATTTACATGGGTTTCTTGTACAGAGAGAAAGTGGGACTGGCTGGCACAGCCCCTGAGGTGACTGTGAGGCTGTCAGGATTACTGTCTGAGCTCAGAGCTGGCAGAGGCCCCCAGCCAGGCTCACCCAGCCCTGGCAAGCACAGCCCTGTCTCAGATTACTCAGGGCAACCAAAGTAGAGCACAAGGAAGAAGAGACAATAGGTCTGTCACAACCAGCCACTCCGAAAGGACGCGTGGTGTAAGGAGACAGAGTGACCTTTTGTTCCCAAGAGACAATTATTAGTTTTCTATGGCAGAATAACAAAGAAAACCCCACTGGATTTTCATACGTAGCTTCTGGCTGAGGGGAAAAAGACAAAGGGAGATCTCTTTGGCATGGAGAGTCAGTGAAGCAAGGCCAAAACCAACCATACAGACCAGGAGAACACTGAACAACCATCAGCAAGGCACTCACTGTGTCTCCCTCTATATTTTATTCTCCCTCCCTGACCCTACTCTGCCTCTCACAGGGATTATCAGGTCTTCACAGCAGTGAAGCATCAGGCTTGCTCACAACTCTTATTTCTGCTCCTCCACCCAAACTATAGAGGAGAAATGGGGTCGGTCAGGTGAACAAGGATTTGCAAAGGGAGGAGCTGGCAGCTGAAGTATCTTTTTCTGTACCTGTGAAAGCCAAGAGTCACTGATCGTTATTTCAGTCACTGCACTCACCACCGCAGCCCAGACACTAAAACAGACTGCTGCCACACTCCAGCCTGGAAGGGAGATTTGAGAGGGAGGGAGCAAAATAGAAACCTCAGGGCTGCTAAAAAACTTCACTGTAGGTGGGTGAGCAGTGAGCTCAGGAAGTAACACAGTAAAAGGTGTAAAAGCAGCAGCAGATTATCAAAACATTATGGCTCTTTTTTGTGAAAGCAAGACTAAAGTAATTCTTTTGCAGCTGAAGAAAATATTAGAAATGTTCTGATCTTGGACAACCAAGTGGAAAAGTGTGGTAATCTGGCTTGAAACTAATGTCATTAAAAGCTAGTTTTGTTACAGGTCTCTCATATTTTCCTCCCTCTTCCCATTTTCCAAAACAGAATATAGAATGGGCAAGGAAGAAGGAAGAAACAAAAGCCACCATTTTGAAAAATTTCAAATAGATGTTTTTACACAAAGCATAGGTATCACAACTACACTTTTTGCTTCTGAACCATGCAGCACATTCTTTGTGTGGATGAAAAGAAATGCTCTGCAGCAAAACCCATCCCCTGGGACATGGACAGCACTGCTGTCAGGAGCTGGAGCCCTTAGTGATATTTGCTCTAGGACAAACAAATAAGGCTGGTGCACAACACAACCAAGATGTTTCCCTCAAACAAAACAACTAAGCAAAACTCACCACTCTCAGCAAATTCCGCCGCTCTTTGAAGGTGGCACAGCACCCAAGGATGCCAGTGACCATGACCACAACCCCAGCCACCACCAGGATATAAGCAGTTGCAGAGTATGTACTGGAGGAGAGCAGGCTGATGTAGTCACTCTTCTCAGCCAGGGTCCAAGTGCCCACTGCCATCACGGCCCCTCCAGCCAGCTGGGGAGAGAGAGAAAAGCAAGGAAATGAAGGGTGTCTGAGGCATGAGCTTCCTCACCTCCCAGAGCAACTAGACAGGGACAGCAGGATGTGCCACAGCTCCATCAGCTGAGCCAAAGGTGATCTACATTAAAGGATGGACTCGCTGGGACTGGAGCAGGTCCCAGTTCAGTGGGAAGGGCTGAGCTTCAAGATACCCAGTTAAGCACCCCAGGCAGCCTGAGATGGAAGTTATCTAAACCATCTACCTGTGAACAGCAGTTCATACTCAGACCAGAGTCTTCCCAAATGTAGCCACACTGGGTTTTTGGCAAATAAAACATGTCAAATCTGTATGACCAGCCTGGCTGGCTAAACTCTAACTAACCATTGCAGCAAGTGAACACAGTCACTTCAGTGACTTCAGTTTCCTGAGGGTTTTAGGCAGCTTCAGGTAAACTCAGTTTTTCTTAAAGATCTGACCTGGACACTCAATTGCTCTGTCCCATCCACCAAAGGAAAGCAATCCTTTGGCATCAGTAACTTTCCTGGTGGAAAGTATGACTCTAAGAAGCTCTAAGGTGGATCAGCTGCAAGAAGGCCTGTGTTATCTGCCAGCACTCCCTCTGCCATTTTGAGAGGAGGAATGGCAGGCTCCTGGAAAAAGTAAACCAGGTGGAAAAACAAAGCTTATTTTCAGGCTTCCTGTAATTTTCCATTCTTGGTAACATGACCTAGAAGCAGCCACATACTACAGTGTCAAACCGTAACTTCTGCAGCCTGGGCAGCCAAGCCCAAGGGGTGACATTTCACCCAAGAGGACAAAGGCTGTGTCCTACTGACATCAGCACTTCTTCCCAAAGACTTCATCATGTCCAAGATTTCTGTACCCCTGACAACAAAACTGCAGTGTCATCTCATTGCCTCTGACACAGACTGAGTTTTCTTACCCAGAAAAAGAAGTTGAAAATGAAGAGCAGGTACTTCAGACAGATGGTCCCACATGTTTCCTTCTTTTCTGTATACTCACGCATCTTTCTGGTTCACCAAGTTCCTGAAAATGAAACAAACCAAAACCAGAAAAGCTTGAGTGAGTCAGTCATCACACCATTTCTCCCAGAAGGCCAGCATTACTACTCTCCTCCTGCAAGGCCTAACACTGCCAATCTTTTGCTGAAATAAGATGGTGAACAAGCCATTCAGCTGACTTCAGGGACACAGGACAGTGCTTGCTCAGATGTAGAGCTCTCATATCCATTTGGGTGACTTACACACAAGATCTTGCACAATCCCAGGCCTGTTCTCCAGAAAATCTCAGTCTGGCTCCTAACTACTGCCTGTAGCTGCTGTTCTGAAGGCGGCAACAGAAACCTTGGTCTCTGATATTTATGGAATAATCTGTCTCCAAAGAATATTATTTTCTCACTGGCATTAGTTACAACTGCCTTAAATAGATCCTTCTCTAAGTTGGGCTATTTTTGATCTTTACAACTGTAACTGGGATCATATTTGTTATATGTTCAGATGTCCTATCCTTTTTGAACCCCAGCAGTTTGTTGGAGTAATTAATTCTCTTCTTCACTGCTTACCTTCCATGGCCCTTCTCACTAGCTAGCTGTCCCCCAGGGCACTACGAGACTGTCCCAGCTACTAAGAGGAAGAAATATAATCACTGACTTCAGATGATCTGACAGCATAAAATGCCCCTGCAGATATGTAAGGAATGGGATTTTGTTGTGAGTCAGTCCCAGTGCAGTGTTACAGATCTGCTCCACCCTGGAGCACATTTCTCAGAAGTGGGTCTGCAGCAAGCACAGCTCCATGTCACTTCACTGCCTGTGGTTCAGACCTCAAAGTCTGAACTTCTCAAATAAATATTCTCATCACTGTCTGACCAGTCAGACAGGACAAAAGCACTGCCCAGAGTATCCCTGCCAGCAACACCTGTGTGAGGCAGGATGCAGAAGTGCAACCAAATCCTCACCACTTGCATTCAATTAAAAAATCATCCCTTTCCTCGCCCAACAGCCAGCAAGGAATGATGCAAACATTGTGCACCAACATCAGCATGCAATGTTTTCCTAAACCAGCAATTTCCCTGAAAGCAGGCAGGCAAACAGCCTCGACCTTTTTCCAGAGGCATGGAGTTCACACTCAGTTAAATTACAAACTTCTTCACACAAGTGATGCAAGCTCCCTCCAGGGACCCACTGCAGCTGCACCCAGCCATCCAGCACAGACTCATCCACCTCGGCAAAACACCTGACAGCAAAGAAAGTGAGAAACAGGTACACACAGCCAGGCTGCACACATCAGGTGACTATCAGCATTATCTCTGCCACCACACTTCTAATGCCTGGCTTTAGAGCCAGATGAACCAAGGCTGGGAACAGCAGCTGTCCATTCTGCAGCATAATTGTATTTTATTTGCAGGAAACTATTTCCTTGTGCTTCATGCCAGCCCACTCAAAAGCCCCAGCCAGGCCTGTGCTTTAGAAATTAACAAGAAGCTAACAAGGAAAGCAAGAGCGTCAACATGCCAACAGTCCCACCCATGCCCATCCCCGTCACCATTTCACAAGAAAACATTTTTTTCCAGAATAACATCTGGCAACAGCAGTTGGCAGCAGAGTGCTGCTTCACTCGCAAAGGGAGCACTCTGAGACGGTGGCACAGATCAAGGAGAACAACTCTTCAGAGTTATCTTCAGAAGAGATCAGAACCTCCAGCAATGCTCAGATTAATTACCATGTTGCAGCACAAAAGGGCCCCAGGCATTGGGAAGGAATGGATGCTGCTGGTACTTATGCACTGACCAGGCTTACAAATGCTCCATGAGAAGACGCTCCAAGAACACAACGTTCATGGAAGATGACAGATTTACAGCTCCCAGAGGCTTCATTAAGCCACAGAACAAGAATGGCAGCAGCAAGGCAGCCACACACACCTGCACAACGCAAAACAGGTACCTCAGTCCAGACCTGAGAAATCCCTTCCAGTAACAGGTCTCTGGCCATCCCTTCTAACATCAGGACTGTATGTAGAGGAACTGCAGGTTTGCAGAGACCGACCAGGGGATGATAACCATGCTCTCTCTCCTTAGGCTCCTTGGCCCAATTTCCCTCTTGCTCCTGAGGATTTTAGGAACCTACCTACCTACCTACCTACCTTCCTTCCTTCCCTCCCTCCTTCCCTCCCCCACATATCGCCACAGAGCAGGAGCTGGGCCCTAGCAAGGGATACTAACTTGTTCCTCAGAGATCCAAGAGCTCAGAAATCCCAGTCACAGCTCCATCTTGTCCTGGTGAGGACGGGGCAGATGCGCAGTTGAGACTGCATTTGCATCAAATGACAGACAGTCTGAAATCCCCCTCAAGACTGCAGGTCCTGCTCCACCCAGCCCTGGGTACAGGCCTTTCAGGCAGCCTGGCTTGGCTGCTGGCAGGAGAGGATATGGCTGTTTCCAGAAAGCTGGCAGGGAACAGCTGCAGGTTTATAAAGCAGGGTGAATCACCAGGGATGGCAGACCATGAATCAGAAAGCAATCAGGGCTGTCTCCTGTTTGATGGATCCTGCCCAGCCAGGAGCAGAGCTGATGGCACTGGCTGCCTCTGCATGCTTAATGACTCACCCAGCCAACTATTCAGGGAAAGGCAGCTCTCTAGACCCTCTTTTTGCAAGTCGCGTTTGCACTCCTTGCCTCACACAGGGTGATCCGCTGCCTCCCATCACCTGCAAAGACAGGGTCAGGCTTCAAGGAGCTATCCTGGTCTTCAGGGAAAGTAAGTGAGGGCAGGAGACTACAGTGAAATGCTTTTCCCAAGGAGTCCCAGCAGCAAGAGGGGGAAGCCACAATCTACTTCCCAGGCTTAGGGTCACTTCAGGCTCTGAGCCTCAGGGTCCCAAAAAGTACAGAGGTGTTGATCAGTACCACAGCACCAGGATGAATATGGGGGCCTCATCCTGAATTCACTGACATAACCAGAGTCTCTTGCCTTCAGTCATCCTTGTAACAAACCCTCACAACTGATATGAATCCCTCTTGAAACTGGACAAGAAGCAGCAACAGTAATGAACACACATAATTCTGTTCTATTTTAAACACTGAGACAAAGACCTGTTCTGAATCATTATCAATAATTACAAATGAGCTTTCTGATGAACAGGAAATGGCAAGCTCTGCCACGGGTATATTTACAAATACATGAAAACATATTAATTAAACATGAGTTTCATAATGGGAAGTACTTTGCTAACTGAAAAAGTGATTAGAAGACTAAAAGTACGTCCACAATGAAGTTCACTTGGTCCAGTCCAACAGACAGTAGCTTCATCAGCAAGTTAAAATTTCAGCAGGCAATGAAGGAATACAGGCTGTGAAATTCAGTCACACAATGGAACAAGGTATTTTTATGGAACTCAAGAGAATCAACAAGAGGTTCCTACTACACCCACGCACATTGCAATAGAAGTGACAATGATAAATAATTCTCTAGGGAAAACAAAATGCATTAAGCCAACAGGAAAAAGCAAGTGACAGAACCTGTAGATGAAAGGGAGGGGTAACAGTCTGAAGATTAATTCAAGAAATTCAAGCTTGAATTCAACTTTCCACTCTGACAGACACTTTGTGCATAGACTTGGTCAAGTCCCTCAGTCTGACCCTCGCCTCTCTCTTCCTCCCCAGTGCAAGAACCTCATCTTTCCCTAAACCCAGTAATTTTTTGAGGATCTACACCAAGAAGCCCTGCTGATGGAGGAATGCCAGCTGAGAGGCATGACGGGCTCCAGGTGACAGGCAAACTGGCAAAAGCCTGACAGCAACACAATTTCATGGACTTCAAAGTGCTTTAGCCAACAAAGACTACTTCAGCCAGTGAACTGGAATAATCTCTTTTATGATTAGTAAAATACACACTTATAACAAGACGACTACCTGGTAAAGCAATTTTGGCAATAATTTCTGAGGCTTGCTGGTTCAAAGACATCAGAGATTGAGAGATGCTAATAATGAAGTACAAGAGTAACAGTGAGTAACAGTGGAATAACAGTGAAGTAAGGAGGAACCTATGCAAACATCTCAAAAAGATAAAAAAGATAAAGATCCTGCCCTGTGTGACTGCAAGCCACCACCTCCTACGAGGGTAAGAATATACAGTGCATGGCTGCCAGGCAAGGCTGGGATCACTTGAAACATGAAACCATTCCATGGTCTGATTTTCCTGGGCTCTCATCCTACCGCGACTGAACCCTTAGGACAAACCAGACCACTAGAACTCACCAAAAGTTGAGCAGTTCTGAGTGCTGAGCATCTGGGAACACAAGCACTGCACGATCAGCTGTGAAACCTAAAATTCAATGGCAGGACTTGCTCTGGGTGTTCCACATCACACCACTGTATTTTTCTTTGCAGACCCAAAGGCACACATAGGCATGCACACACAGCCCAGCTCCAAAAGCATATGACATGCACACACACACACTCCTGCTGGCTAGACATTCATTTAGTCATCCCAGACCCTGCTTGGTACATTTGCCTCAACTTGCACAGTAACAGCACTTAATTAAACAGCAAAGAAAGCCAGGCCTGCGGGCTTTTTCTGCACAACCTGCCCTAAAGCAGCATCTGACAGATGGGGAGGAAACAATGCCAAAACAAATGAAATAGGTCCCAGGCCATTAAAAGCATCATTATTTAAAAGTATTGATTTTTGAGTGATAGCAAGCAAATTGGTATCCAACACATCAGTGACAACTATTTCACACATAACTCATACAGCACAACTCAGATAATTTCTAACATCTTTGCCAAAGCACACTAGAAGGACTTGCTGCAGGAAATCCCACTCCACCTATGCTGCAACAAAAGTGCAACCACTAAGCACACTGTTGGCCTGGAGGGAAATGTTCCACTGGAGACTATCTGAGTTGAGCCAGATAACCCTAGCAGCCATTAGCAAACGAAGCAGACGTCCTCCCCTTGGTATGTGCAGTGCAGGTGTGGGCCAGTAACTTTAATCTTCAGCAAACTCACTGACATTCTTCGTCAAGGCTAAACTCCAGCCTTTGAAAGCATGACCTCTCTTGAGTTACCTTTCTGTAAGATTAAAACACTACCACTGACACTTTACCTACCCCACTGAACAGCCTCAGAAAGGGCCTCCAGCTGCTTATCGCCTGCCAGAAAGCAGCTAAAAGTAATTTAAGCAAAGCCTTCCCGGGAGAGGAATTCTAAAGCTTGCAGGTAAAGAGCTCAAATTCACACGTGCCACTATCCACCCCAAACTGATAGCCAACATGGATCAGTAGTCTTTGACCTTTCACCACCAAAGCAAGTGACAGCACCAGAGCAAATGTTCAG
This sequence comes from Picathartes gymnocephalus, assembly GCA_013390045.1. Lineage (NCBI taxonomy): Eukaryota > Metazoa > Chordata > Aves > Passeriformes > Picathartidae > Picathartes > Picathartes gymnocephalus. The sequence continues at coordinate 184,135 of WEKY01060558.1, read as the reverse complement.
TCCTTTTCAAAGGCTTTTTTCTATCCCCTCTCTTCTTGCTGGCTCTAGTCTGCTGCTGGATTTAGGAAAGCAGAAAGCTGAAGGAAAAAAGAAAAGAGATGCAGAGAATCATGAACTCTGCCAAAGACTATTCTGAAATCAATATATGATTATATGCTTTGCCATCAAGTCCTTTAAGTAGAGAGCACATGATTTCAAAATACACTTTGTGAATGCATTTGATTAAACTGCAAAGCGTGCACTGGATAACAGGGAAGAGTCAAACTGCGGCAGTGGGGAGCATGAACATCTTCTGCTGGTAGAAAGCTGTCAGAACAGGTTTGTATTTACTGCTGCATCCTGTAAATGCTGCTATCAATTCTGTCAAGGCTGTGTACCCAAAATGACAGCTCATTCTGGTGCAAAAAAAAGGCCTGAAAGCAATTCCACGAGAAAGCTCAGGAAGATCCTTCTGTGCAGTGCAAAGCTCTTGCTGGTGTTAGTGCCTTGAAGTGATCAAGTTTTCCACCTGGTCAAGGGCAGCCCCATCCTCTCTCCTTCTTCAGCTCTCCCTTCTGACGACGCCATGTAGCCACTGACAGCCACACTCCAGTCATGAGATTCATCCCACCAAGTTACAGTCATGGCAAGCAGGTCTTGGCTTTCTAGCAGCACAGTGGCTTCCAACTCCTCCCGCTTGTTGCCCACACCACGTGTAGCAGTGCAGAGACACCTCACCTGGGCTGCTGGCTACGTCACCTTTTTCAAGGCACCCTCCAGTGTACCCAGCACACGGCAGAGCAACAGGCTGAGGGCCCTTGCTAGCACTCCATCCCTCTAACCTTGGTGTGTCATCCCATGGCCTGTAATTTCTGTGGAGGCAGCTAGGCTGCATAAGGCTGCTGCACTCGAAAATGGCCTCTAGCAGCCCCTCTTTCCCCTGCTTTTCTAAGACAGAGGGTCCCAAACGTTTTCCGATTGCTTGTACTACCACAACCTCATCCAGCTCACCTTCATCCTAGAGCAGGCAGGTCTGAATCTCCCTGCAATCTGTTTCCACTGGCACTGCAGGCAGCAGGATGGGAGGGGAAGAGAATAACAAGTCTTCCTCCTTAGCCTGTTTGGATACTGAATTAATGATGCTTTGATCTACACCATGACACTAACTTACTTCACAAAGTCAGCCTAAGGCTTAAGCTCCTATCTACTGCCCATACAGAGATATGGAAGCAGTAAATACATCCTGACTTGCCTGGGTGGGATAATGGAGCATTTGAAAAGCACTTGGGAAGAGAAAAAAGCTACTTTTTATTAGCAGATCAAATTTAACAATTCCTAGCCATCTTAACTTTTTATTATGTTCAAGTAGGGGTTCCTGCAGGCCTTTACCTAGCACAGTATGGACAACACACCTTCACTTATAATCAGCTTGGATTATCCCTGCTTACATTCCCTACGAAAAATGATGCCCATAAGAGCCAGAAACTTGTCAATTCACATTATTACACAGCCTCTAGACTACAAAAGCAACTCTTCAGAGAAACAAGTGAAAGTTCCATTTCTTGAGCCACTAGGAAGCAGGCCAAACAAAGTTCTTGGGTTCATTAATTAAAGATCATTAAGATAAGGGAACTTTGAGGAACTAGGGAGAGAAGAAAAGGCACAGTCACCTACAAGGCAAGCAGCAGTTCTGAAGCATCCTCCTCAGGTTGGCCCAAACTCTCCAAGATCAGCTCTAATGCCCTGCCCTTTATTCATCTGCTTCATGAGCTCCCACGCTCCTGGCTTTTCAGAAGGGGAAGCTGACCCAGGACACAAAGCTCAATGCTTTGCTATCCATCTTAGCATGCTGGAACGTGCTGCAAAGTCAAAGGGAGAATGCAAAACACAAGTCAGACGTCCACCGAGGAGGCCAAGCTCCTTCTAAGGAATTGTCATTTAAACTTGGGTAGGAGAGAGGGGGCAGGCACACAGAACAGATTTTGGTCAAAACTCCTCCTCCCTGACATTGTTGGCAGACGCTGCTTGACCCTACCTCTTGACTAGGAGAGCACTTTTCCAAAGAACGGAGAAAGGGTAAGTAAGTTCCCCTTCTGGGAGTCTGGGAGGATCTCATATCACTACTCTGTGTCTAGGCAACATGTCCACAGGCACATGACAGTCCCACTGTCATCCCTCAGGATGCTTGCCAAATCCCTCCTTTCTTCTGCCCTGGCTCAAGCTGCTGTGTTTTGAATAGACCTTCAAGAGAGATGCAGCCCCCAAACTCCTGCTAATTTTGATGAGAGCCAGGTATCCAGAGAGGAAATGCATGTCTAATACATCTGAGGAGTCACCTGCTCTTTGAGACAAGAGCTGTCTCTCTGGAGAAGAACACTCAGCCCTTTCACTCGTATTTTCAAGACTGTTTGCTCCTCAGGGGAGGGGCTTACTGAAGCATAAATAACAAGAAGCATAAATTTCAAACTCAGCAAGGATTTACATGTTCAGCACTACCTACATACCTGCAAATGAAGTGTTTTATGAGGGGGCTTGCCAAACTGGGTGAGGCAATGCCTGGCTGCGGGATCCTTGAGGATAACAAGGACCTGTGGCATAAAACCAATTTTACAACCATTAAGAAAAGAAAGCATAAGAGAGAAAGATAAGAGTGATCGAGCATGCCTGGGACTGTGTGTCTGTACTGTACTCTAGCACTGTTTCACTACAAAGCAAACAAAAAACCCTTCCCTGACAAAACATTCAGAGTCAGCCACAATCTGAGAGCAGAAAGCCCACGTCTCCTGCTCCCAGAAGTGGGTAAGCAGGGAAGCAAGCAGCCCCTCCAAGCACCCACTCCCCATGGGGAGCTGGAAGGCAGGCCAGAGACGGCACCCACTGTGCCACAGACCAAGGGGAACTCCTTCTGCGTCAAACACCACCCTCTTGTATCCCATAAGGCCTCCTTTATCCTGAAGGATCCCAAAGCACTTTACGCTATTTATACACAGGAACCACTTCACTAGTCATTGAATTGAGGAGAGGAACAATAACCCTCTCTTTTCTCTCACTGGAAGCAGCAGAAATCAGTGCCTGGCTGTGTTTGCAGAAAGCTCATAGCAATGAGGGTTTGACACAACAAGGAGCAATAGTTCAGATAGGTCAGGGTCAGCCAACAGACAAGGCAAACTCTTCACTGCAGCCTACAACTGGTATTTTAAATCCTATTTTCCCAACTCTGCTCATGGGCATTGTGGGGTTCTTTTTGTTTGGAGTTTTCTTTTCCTTTTTTTTTAAGCAGGGCTTTGTCTGCGCTGGAGAATTTACCAGTAGCATTAAGCCACATTTCTAAACTAAACATTTTGTGCCGAATCAGCTTTCTGCCTGATCCCTTCCTATTCATTATCTTCCTATTCATCACATTCACTTTGAGCCCAGCTCTCAGAAGCGAAGCCACTGGGTTCTCAGTGTTTTCAGAGAGTGCTCACAAAACCTCCCTGCCCTGTAGCCATGCCAGTACTTGGACCAAGTCAACAAGCACTAGAAGTCCTGGGAAGATAGAAATCCTCCCATCCTCCACAAAGCCTATTCAGGCAACTCGGTACACTAATTCAAAGCTCTCTCCAAATAATGCAGCAGTGATAACCATTTTTTCACTTTCTACAAAGAGCTGGGGTTTTACACAGTGGTTTGATCTGAGGGCGAAGAGTAACCAAAGAACACGTGCTGCATTGTAGCTACTACACAGTCACTCAAAATTTGGCTGCTGTCTCAGTCCAGTTTTGTTCCCTACAAATCTCTACACTGAAAAGATGCTCAGCTAAAAGCCAGTAGATTTTCTACATCCCCACAGCATCAGGTGCATATCCTATGGCAGGCCATCATCTTCACTGCACCAAACTGGCAAACAAATCATGGGACTTAAAATCCCACTGTCAAAAACATATGCAGAAGTTTTTAGAAGAGAGGGCAGGCAATTGCTGTGTCACCACAAGGTACATTTCTAGCCTCTCAATCACACAGTGTTCTATAGTCTCACTGCCTGAAAGATCCTCTGCCTCCTCAAAGCACCCTAATAAAGAAAAAAAAGGCAGCAGGTTATAATAGGAGTACAGAGAGATTAAGTGCCTCTCCCAGCAGAGAGAATGGCTGAATTTGCCCTCCTCAACATCCATCATCCAGCAGCCAAGCTGTTCTGTCTTCTGGAAAACCAATGCAGAACACAAAGCTATAAAACACAAAGTTTTCAAGTTAAAAGTTAGCACTGCCTTGCCTGTGCCCAAAACACCTGACTGCAAACAGCACGGAGAGGTGCACAAAAACTAACTCCAGCTTTAGCTTTTGTACAAAACTTGTTGCATTTTGAGTGGGTTGTTCCTGTTTTCCCTGTGGTGCAAACAAGCAAAGCAAAAATCTCTGGAGTCATCCCACACATTCTTCCCAGGCACCCTGCCTCAATTTGAGCTCCACTAAGACTGTATTTTAAAAGCAGCTGACAATGGATTTGGCATTGGACACCAAGGTTAACTTTCTTACTGTTTCAGACCTGTTGCTGATTAGCTCAGGACTGGTGCCAGCCATGCCAGAGAAAACCTCTGAGCATGTCAGCAGTGGAGTAGGTACCTGCAGTACCAGGAATGGGGTGATGCACTCTGCAGAGCCCTGGCACACTGATAGAAAAGGGAACATCATGCAGACACAGCACGGGACAAGAGTAGCTCTCATGTCATCATAGCAGCCACAGATGCCAGTGACAACTTCAGGAACCTCCCTTTCTACCCAGAACATCCTCATGTGTGAACACTCACACCTGGAAATACACATTTTGCTAACAGCAGTTCCAGGAATGGCCAAGAAATCTCTTCTGATCATCAGTCCTTATATATCCCCAGTATCCCTGTCTCCGGAGGTGTTCTGAAGCAGTCACTGAACGATTTGAGGAGTCATATTCCTGTCCACAGCTAAAATCACTTATTAGAGTCAGATCAAATATCAAGCACAGTCAAGGGCAATTAAATGACATTTCATTTCCCAGAGCTATAAGTTGAAGTTCATAGGAGCTGTCTCTCTCCTGTTGCTATAGGAGCAGTGCTGGAAACAATGCTCAATCCACACTGCATAAGGCTGCCTTGAAAAGGATCGTTCTTCCAGTAAAATTAAACAACTCCCAGCCAAAAATAAAACATTCCTCCCCCTTCCGCCCTGCCCTTGTGTAGCACATTTTAATGACTCCACCAAAACCATTTACGCAGCTGTTTTTGGAGCAGCCCGCAAACTTGACCGGGAGGCACCAGCATGTGAATAAACAACCGGGAGGCAAGGGCTGCCTCCAGGCAATTACTTGCTGGCCCTTCACCAAGGCTGGCAGCAGGAGACAAGATACAAAGAAGTCCCTGGCGCCAGAGCACACACCACTAAGCTCCAAAGAAATCCCCCAGTCCCATGCCAACAACCACTGCCCTGAAACACCTTGCTCCGCCGGCTGCCCGGGGAGCTGGGATTGCTCTGCTCCTCTCTGCAGCTTCAAGCAAAGGCACAGGCAAAGGGCAGCTCTCCACGAAGGGTACAGAGCCATCACCAGTACAGCAACTTTGGCAAGTCTGTCTCAGTGTATGTCCTGGTTTTGGCTAGGATAGTGTTCTCCTTAGTAGCTGGCACAGTGCTGTGGTTTGGATTTAGTATGAGAACAGCGTTGATAACAAACATGTTTTGGTTGTTGGTAAGTAGTGCTTACTCTAGATCAAGGACTTGTCGGCTTCTCACGCTCTGCCAGTGAGGAGGTGCACAAGAAGCTGGGAGGGAGCATGGCCAGGACAGCTGATCCAAACTGGCCAAAGGGATGTTCCTTCCATACCACAGAGTGTCAGCCTCAGGATATAAACTGGGGGGAGTTGGCCTGAAGCTGCTGATCGCCACTACAGGGGGATGAGCTACTGAGTTGTGCTGTGCATCATCTGTGTTTCTTGGGGTTTTTTCCTCTCTTGCTCTCCTTTTCATTACTACTATTGCTATTATTAAAATTATATTATATTTTACATTGTTTCAATTGATAAACTGCTCTTACCTCAATCCATAACTCTTAATTATATTATTTTACTGATTCTCCTCCCCATCCCACCAGGGCAGAGACATGAGGGAGGGGTGACCGTATGGTACATAATTGCTGGCTGGGGTTAAACCAGACAGTGTAATCATCCACTTCATTTAGAACTGGCATGGAAAAGAAAGTGGAAAAGGGTTCTAAGACATGCCACCACAAAACAGCTGAACTTCAAACAAAGCAGGAAAATCCTGCATGGGATTTCTCCACCAAACCACCCTCCTGTTCACTTAGCACTCTATGAAGAAGCTTCAATAAAGGAAAGCCTAAAATTACTTTGAAACTTAATCTTCCCCACAACCACCTTGGAGGTCAATTTTCAACTTAGGAGGAGCCATTATCATCTCATCTGATCTCCTGTTATTTTAAAGGTTAAAATTGAAAGGCTAAAGGTAGTCCACTCTACATTCTACAGCAGCACATTCTACCCTGGATTTACCCTCAAATACGAAGAAGACTCAAGAACATGTCAGGATATAGGAGAAACCACGTACTTTGTTCCCTCAGGAGCCTCTAAAAACGTAACTGGCACATCCCCAGCATTCAGACTTCTTAGAGCTCAGCAGAAAGCAGCAGAGCACTTTGTTCGCCATCGCTGGGCAGACTCATTATTAATCTTTCAATTAATCCAATGCCATTAGTGAGCAGGAAGGGAAAAGTAGTCCATAGCATGGCTCACTTGTAGGTTAAGACTCTCAGTAAGTCCTTAAATATTAAAAGCAAAACATATCAAGGAGAAAATCCAAGAACAACACAGATAAAAGTTTCTGAAAAAACTGAGTCACTACCTTCAGTACTAAATGCTCACTGTGAAAATGAGGTCCCTCTAGGATAGACAGGGATAGAAGAACCCAGAAAACAAAACTTATCTCTTGCTTTTGAAGAATTTGGAAAAAACTCTAAAATGCATGTTGGAAATAACCAGGTCAATACTAGCATAGAAAATATTCCTCCTATTACACACCTCAGCCAAAAGAATGTTCTAGCTCTGACTGCTCTGGGCAGGAAAATGCAGGGAAGAGGGACCAGAGCTAACCACAAATGGTTATCAGTGTCAAAAATTATGAGGATACTGCTGATGCACAGCAGTCATGCACTCCTAAACAGGGAAATCAGTTTCCTACTTATCCCCTTGTAAATGGGTTGTTGATAAGAATCACATTGATGTAACTACAATAATTTATTTTGTATACTCTCAATGCTCTCATCTAAGTTGGTTTCCCCCTCCCTTCTTTTTTTCTTAAAAGATTGTTCCAGTTCCAGATATAAAACCCTTTTTTCCACATGGAGGCAGTTGCAGCCAAAGTAATGCTAATGACACCAGTGAAAGCAGAGGTTTCCCGGTGCAGCTGTCAGCTTTTCCCTCCTCCCAGGCTCCTTGCAGGACACCTGTGAGTCGGGATTCACACTGCCTCAGGGCAAACAGCCCAGTGAAGTCAGCAAACGGGATTTTGTCCCCGTCTAAGCACAGTGGTTTAAGTTCCCTTTTTTCTTCCTGTCTTGGACACACTGCATACACCAGAGGTAAGCGCTAGGGAGTGCACAATGGACAGAGCAGGCTTTTGTTAGGCTCTCCAGAGCCCATCTCTGAGGCTGAGCACAGCCTCATTCCTCACACATGAGCTCAGCCGGACACTTGCACTCTTTCCCTGCTCAGAAGAAGGAAAAAAACTCAGACAACTGGGACTCAAAGGTGCAGGAACCAGCTTGACAGTTCTTCCTCCTCAAATATAGAAAGAGGTCCTCCCAAATAACAAGAAATATGTCCTTTTAAAAACCCTCCAAGTGGACAAGGTGCACTGGAGACCGCACCAAATGTCTCCTCACCTCCGGCAGACCTTTCGCCTTTAGCCAAGTCTCTCAGCAAAGATGGAAGAGGGCTATTCCACACATCAAGGGGGAACCTGCAACCAACCACAGGTCAATTCCTCAACAAGGGTACTTCCACACAGGACTGGACTCACCCTTTCTATGCTTCAACAGCCAAAACCACAAGCACGAAGCCCAACACTTTCCCATCCCCACATTCCTTGCACACAGCACTTGACATAGACACACGAGACTCTTTCCTGCTCCCATGTGTCCATGTGCCCGGCTTCTACACTCACTGTACACCCCTGTGATGGCACACCCAGCTCCCCACCACCTCCCTGGGAGCTCTGCATGGAGCTTACAGTGACCATGAAAGAGCCAACCATCTCTGATTCCAGGGCAGTGTGGGGGTGAAATGTGGGATATGAATTCCTCCCTTCTGGATTCCACCAAAGCTGAGAAGAAATACTGGCATCCAGAAGCCATGACTCACGCCTTCCTTGTCAGGCACTACAGAAGTCCTGCTCACTGGCTGGCATGCCAGAAATGTCGGCATGGCTGGCATCTGCCAGTTGGCTCTGACAGCAGATAAATTTGACCAAAACCATTCTTCCTCCTTGTTCTTCTTTATTGTTGCAGCGTGCTGGACACTGAAGATCAGAGTACTCCCTAAAAACCACACAGGCATTGTGGCTGCAACTCTAGCAGATAACAGGTCAGTGATGCACTCCAGACAAAACACAAACATCTCCCACAGCCATTCCTGCCTCAAACCACTCTTGGTCCCAGTTTTAACTGAATTTCATTAGTGAAGGAGTCAAAGAATCCATTGTTCATCCTCCAACTATGCTGGTAAGTCAAGGACTAGAAAAGAGGTGCCAAGGACTACTTTCAGTCTGTGCTGAGCTGACTGAACTCCCATCTGACGCGCACCTACCAAGCTGTACAGTGCTCTTCCAGCTGGGACTGGAGAGTCCTAACCACCCGACCAGCAAGACCCAAATGCAGCCCAGACTCCAAAACACACCTGTTATTCTGCCATGCAATGCCAATAGTGCAAAACAGTAATCATCTGCTTGATCTTTCTCCTGTCCACTTCTTCCCCAAAGGAGCAGAAATGTTCCAGGGTGAGGTATCAGACACGTTTTCACCTTGTCCATTTGTACAGCACAGCAGATGCTTCTCCCACATCATTTCCAAAAGGTGTTTCTTCCTTTAAACCTGTCCCTCTCCTATACAGGTAAAGACATCTGGGAAACATGCTGCAAATTTCAACCCAACTCCACCACTTCTTACGAGCATCCATCTTCCAGGTCACAGCTACAAGGACAATTTCACCAAAGTACAGCCACTTACCCTTAAAATTCTTCCCACTGCCCCAACTCCCTACTACTGCTTTCTTTCTTATAAAAGTAAAGAAAACCTGGGTTGAACAAGTGAACTTTGCTCCCTTTGTATTCAGATCTGGCACCAGCCACAGATAAGAAACAATGGTCAACGCCAAACATTTTATGTCACCGACTTCTGCCTCAGCTTTTCTTTATGAAGCCTCCTTACTGCTGCCAGGAACAACCTGTGGGTCTGAGCAACATCCTCTCTTGCACCTCCCACATGTCTCATTTCCACCTCTCTTAAGAGGCTGTGCCACACTCCACATCCTCCACACTCCGTCTCTGGGATGCACTCACCTCAGCAGGCAGGAGAGGCAATTCCACGGCCGCCTACAGGGATGCAGGCAATGCAAGGTTAATCAAGAGTTGCAGAGTGTGTATTTGCTTGGCTGCACCCTGTGGACAGTGCCTGCGGGTCAGCACCCACATTAATTTAAACAGCTGCCAAGGACCCTCCCTCAACTGCTGCAGAACGTAATTCCTGGTGTCCTTCCTTATCCCACTAAACCAATATCCCACCCGCGTAATGTCCACCACTACTGGCATCAAAACCATGCATGAAATACACACTCACAAACATATATATATATGTAACATAATATCTATATATGTAACATAATATATATGAAAAGTCCAGCTGGCATGTCATGGCATCAATTCATGCTTGCATCCTTCTAAGGACCTGGACACACTTTCACTCTCATGTTGAACTTATTGCACTCCTGCCCCACAGAGCTGCACACCAGTTTTCCAGCTTGGACTGGGGTCATAATCACCCAACCAGCACAAGAAACTCAGGCCAGAAATATGGGCCAAGCTGGTCATCACACCCAAATGCCCAGACCCCAAAATATACCTCTTACTCGGCCACGCAAGTCCGGGACTGCAAAACAGTCATCACCCTCCTGCTCATTTTGCCAGAAGTTTTATTACTGCCAGCAGCCAGGACACAGGACTTAGTAGGACTCCCTGAGTCCATTCCCCAGGATCCCAGGCTGTTGAGATCACAAGCAGAAGAGTCTGGCAGGCAGTACAGAAAGGAGCACTGAAAAGCAATGCCCATCAGCAGTGCTGCTATTACAGGCCAGATCCTTGCCAAGAGGGCCTGGCAGCCAATAGCTTTTGTGCCGTGGGGAGGGATGGAATCAGGCACTTTCCACAGAACTGACAGACACCTCATCTCCATTCCACACATCTGCCGAACCTCATTTCTCCCTCCACACCCTGGCTTCAGACGCAGGGTAGCAGGGAAAAGCACATTCTCATAGACTGGGAAGATGGTCACCATCCTGGGGGAAAGCTCATACGAAAAAGGATGGGAAAATGGGATCATTTTACAGCAACACTGTTCATTTCATTTCAGCTTTGCTGTGGCAAAAGAAAAATCATATTCAGGGTCTGAAAGGCAGGATGAGTGAGTGAGACAGAAGGAGACCTGGTCTTCACCCTTAGGATCTTGAAGGTTCTTAAACAACCAGGAAGACTTAGGAGATGAGCTGCCATTTCTAGGAGTCCCCCTCCCTCAGGCTTTCCATGACTTCAGCTGTCAGTGCACACACTGACAGCTCAGGGAGAGCTGGAGATAACCCAGTGTTGAGTTCAGGAGCAGAAAGAGTTGAGGGGTAGGACATCCTCTCAGGAGGCTTAAGGAACAAGGATGATGAGGCCACTGGGGATAGTAATGGTAAACCAGGACATGAAAAAGCACAGGTACCCTTTTTGTTTTTCAGAGGCTGTCAATTTTTTCTTTCTAAGCTTCTGCCGTAAACAGAAGGCACAAGAAGAACAGAGGGACAGTATGATTGCTTTATAAATGACCGAATTACCTGGAAATGCCAGACAGGATAGTCTGTCACAAACGGGTACACATGGTGATACAGATGTTACACAAAACAAACACATGTAAATACACATTTTTCCTTCCATGCATCACCAATAGTTCAATGCACTCCTGAGCACAGAAGCCAAACTATGTAAAAGGAACAAGTGAATTTGCCAGTGGAATGACCTGGCTGGAAGAGACACATCTCTCTAATCAACCCCCTCAGGCCTGTCTCAAGAACAAGGGAGTTGTTGCCTTCTGTGCATGTGTGATGGAAACAGCTAGAGTTGTGATACAATTTTTATTTGCTGGGAATGATAGGCCTGCTGGAAACTTCCTAAGGGGAAAGAGAGCCCTTCATCAGCCACTCCCACCTAGCATTTTTGCTTGACAAGGGAATATAAGCAGCCTTCTGCACTCCCTTACTGAAGAATCTATCACACCCAAACAGAAACTTTGGGAGGCTGCATTGCAAGTAGCAAATAAAACCCATTTAACACACTTGCCTTGAGTTAAGAGAAGTAAAACTTGTTAAACTCTCACAAAATGTACCACAAGAGGGACTAACCACCTCAGACTCCAGAGTAAAATGAAGTGTCACACATGGGACATTATTTCAAGCACTCAGAAAAGGTGTTTTCTTACTGATTCCTGAAGGCAGCATACAGCAGGGAGTGCCAGGACTTTTACTAGGCAACTGGGGGAGTCATTCTCCTCCACTGCAGATGCGACAGGCCAATGAACACAAGCAAAAGTTTGGAATAAAACATGCTTTTTGCAGCAATATAGTATATGGCCAGAAGGAAATACAGGCCAGGAACTCAAAGACATCATCAGCAAACTTTAGAGCATGGATGTGATCTGAGATGAATTACGTGGAGGAGCTCAAAAGCTGCCACCTTCTCCAGCTCACAGCTCAAGCTTCCAGCAAGGACATCTGACTCACAAGTGCTGGCACCCCAGAGCAGCTGTAGCAAACCAGAGCCCAGGCCCACCTGTGCAAGCCAGAGTTGTGCCTTTGACAGGGAGCTGTCACCAGAGGCATCACATAAAAGGTATATGATGCTACCCCAGCTTTCAACAATCCAGTTCTCCATTGGCCAGCTCCCAACAATCTATAGATCGGGAACTGCCTGTCCTAGGCACACAAAACGCTTCAGAGAATATGAATGCACTGAAACTTTTGCACTGAGTTTTCTAGTTACCATGAGCTCAGCAACAGCTCAGCCAAGTCAGGCGCTCTGCTCCCTCCACCACAGGCAGTCCTTTGGCAGCAGTGACAGTCACCCAGCAGGACTGGGATGGACCTTAGTCATGAGTGGTGGCACGCTAAGAGGCTCTTCAACCTCCACAATACCAGCCAGTAAGACCATCCATCACACCAAAAGCTTCCCTAAGAACCTCGGCAACGGCCATGAAGGTAGCAAAGGAAATGTGTTTTCTCAAAAGGGACCTCTTTCAAAAGGGATTGAACAAAACGGCCTCTGATGGATGATGCTATTTCAATCAACCCTTGTTCTAGGAGGCACCACACGAACCCTCAGAGAAAGCCAGGAAGTGCTGTAGGAGGACAAAGGAAGTGAAGCAGTGCAATTTAAGGGATGCTATAGAGCAGCCTGAAATAAATACATGTCATTGCTAAAATCCAATAGGATACTGCAACAAGTTGATTACAAAAGCCCTCAGGAAAAGTCAGACTTTAAAAAAAAAAATTACAGCAGTTTATGTTCTTCATGAGCAAATAGAAAGAAGAAGCTACTTGTAAAGATTCCTCACGGCAAGCAACACCACAGTACAGAAATAACCCATTGCCATCAGTTCCCCATTTGATGCAGCTTCCAGAAAAAGGAGGGAACAGAACATCGCCTGGACTGTGTCGTAAGCCTCCGCCTCCAAGGGTCCTACAAGCCCAGCATAAAGGCCAACTCTTTATTTGTACAACAGGGAAATTTACCAGAACAGAAGGCAGAGGGGGATAATAATAGTTTCATAAGATTTATGGCAACATCCAGAACACCTTTACTAATTCCGCGGGCTGTGCAAAGTTTATGACACCACCCGCAACAGGTTAAAACACTTTTCTAGGGAAAAAAAAAAACCAGAACAACAAAGCCTACAAGGGCCAAGCCCCTGCGAAGCTGTGCAACGCCACAGGGCGCTGGAGGGGAAGCGAAGCAGTGCTGCGGTAGAGCCGGGGTCGGGCGGCGGCGGCCAGGTCCCCACGGGGGCGAGGTGCCGGCAGGGACGGAGGGAGGGAGGGAGCGCCAGGCCCCGCTGCTGCACACGGAGCCCAGGGGCCGCGCTCTGCCCGCTCTCCGGCGCTGCCGCCCCGGCCCCTTCCCCGGCCCCGCCGCGTCCCCCGCCT